>SEYY01000509.1:84165-95704 GCA_009176605.1 Armadillidium nasatum | reverse complement strand
CTTTTTCAATGGATGAGGTATGGCAGTGAATAGGAGGGTCATAAGAGCAGTGTCTATTGTAAATGGAGATTGTTTATAGAGAGCGAAGAAACAATTTGATTGGCAGAAAGAAATTGGAGGGAGTTAGTAAGAGCAAAAGAGTTAATAAAATAAAAAGCCCTAGACTCCACATTTTTGAGAAGACCTTTATGTATGGAACCACCCCAAATGTTCAAGGCATACTCCATAGAGAAATAACAACCACCCTATAAAGAGCAAACAACTGGGATGGTGTAAAAAAATCATGAAGGTGCCTCAGAACCCCAATGTCTTAAAAGTTTGTTTAGAAAGAGAAGTAATGTGATCCTTCCAAGAAAGGTCACAAGAAAAAGGAGCACTAAGAATATTAAGAATGGATGAAGGTTTGAATAGAGTATGTTTGAAGATATCATTGTTGTGTGAAAGGTAATGTTGCATAGAAAGATGGAGGAACTGAGTTTTTAAGGCATTGAAAATAAATGACCATGTGACCATGTTTTCTCTACTCCAGTTTGAAATATGAGAAAGATTAGAGGCTTGTTGCTCCAAAGCTACATGGCTTTTGGGATAGATTTCCATTTTGACAGACCTAAAGTTTCATATTTCAATAGTTTTGAGTAGCAATGTGACTTCAAAATAACTAGATATTATAGAAATCAGAAAACATAAATTTTATAGTCACTAATATTTTTCAATATTGTTTCAACCATCATGAATTTAAGGAAAAAAAAACTGGTATCAGTATTGGTAAATTCTAATAGGATCGATCAGATTGGTATCAGGTGGTTTTAAAATTTTTGATATTTGTATTGGTTAAAATTTTGGTATCACTCAGTCTCTGAAAAATACTGTAAGATGTTAAAATGCCTACATTTTGACAACCATTTGGACTAGGGGTTTACCGGAACAACTGAAATTTTCAGTACCAGCTGGAACTGGAATTAGCTAGAATTCAAAACAAGAGTAATTCTGGCTGGAACAAGAATTTTTTAGGAACTTTCCTATAACTGTAAATAATGCAAAAATAAAATTTTCTATATAACTAAGCATAAAATCTTGTGTATATATATATAATATATATATATATATATATATATATATATATATATATATATATATATATATATATATTATATATATTATATATATATATATATATAAAACCCTCCCTTACCGCCCAATCTCCCTATTATCCACCATCTCAAAACTTCTTGAAAAACTAATCCAAAATTCTATCCTCCAATTCATCCACAACAAAACTTCCAACACAGGTTCAAACCCAACACTCCACCACCACTGCACTTACCAACATCATCCAACCTATATAAACGGACTAAACCATAAGCCAATCACAAAACTATATTATGCAATTGACATAAACAAAGCCTACGATACTGTCCCGAGACATAATCTATCCATAAAATCCTCCAATCAACATCCCAACAGATACTAAGAAAGGCTATCCAACTTCCTATCAGGAAGAACTGCCCAAATACAACAAAACGGCCATAAATCATGTACCATCAACATAAAGAACGGAGTTCCCCAAGGAGCCATACTCTCCCCCACTCTATTTAACCTTTACACAGCAGACCTCCCACAACCACAAACAACTTTCACCCACATCACCTCATACGCCGACGACATAATATAGCCACCACTCACAAAGACCTCACCACCGCACAACACCACTCAAGACTACCTAACTCAACTCCAACTTGGCTAGTCGAAAACAGGATGACAGATCCCCAAACAAATCCTCCATACCCTCATAACAACAGACAAACACATATCCAACACCCACCCACAAGTCCTACTAAACAACACCCCCATACCCTTCAACAAAACCCCTAAGATCCTTGGCCTAACATTTGACACTCGCCTCACGTTCTCCAAGCACATTCAAAATACCACCTCAGCCGCAAACAGAAAACTCAACATCCTCAAAACAGTTGCCAACCAGACATACAAACAACATACAAACCTCAATTGCAATCTACAAGCAATTTATACGCACACCATTAACTACGCCTCCCCTGTCTGGCACCCTCTGCTCTCCAAAAAATAACGACACTCAAATAACGCAAAATAAAGCCCTTCGCACCATCACCGGCTGCACACGCACAACCCCTCAACAACACCTACACAACGAAACCAAGTTCTACCCATAAGGAATCACCTCGAAATGATAGGCACCCAATTTTACGCAAAAACACGCCTACCCACACACCCTGTCACTATACTCTCCTCCAACCTACCCCACAAAGATAACACAGCCTCCACGTCCACGGCGCCTTTTACAAAAATCCTAATCACAGCCCCCCTCCTCCCCCCAATACCACAACAACCAAACATATACACACTCAACTAACACATTCATACATGATCAACAGACCTCCAAACAACATCCTTAACAGACTTCAACAACCTCCCAAGACACTTACAAACCTCACTTGCAAGATTGAGATGCGGGCACCACCCAAACCTACAACATACAAACACGAATTCAAATAAACCAGGCA
The DNA here is from genome assembly GCA_009176605.1 of Armadillidium nasatum. NCBI lineage: Eukaryota > Metazoa > Arthropoda > Malacostraca > Isopoda > Armadillidiidae > Armadillidium > Armadillidium nasatum. Next base: position 93,164 of record SEYY01000509.1, on the reverse strand, counting down.
GCATCTCCCACCTTACTAGATGCGGAATGGCCCCGGGACGTAAAACACTTTCTATTACGCTTCCTTCCAACTCTCGCCCAAACTCTTCTGGGCATCACTTCTTTGAAGGATCTCTGGACGAGACCGACTGCGGCAGGAAGCTTCATTAGCGAAGTGTGGCCGCCTCAACATGGGGTGGTCAGGGGGTGAGAAGGTAAAAAAGGTAAAAGGTATATATATTATATATAATATATATATATATATTATATATATATATATATATATATATATATATATATATATATATATATATATATATATATATATATATATATATATATATATATATATATATAATATATATATATATATATATATATATATATATATATATATATTATATATATATATATATATATATATAATATATATAATATATATATATATATATATATATATATAATATATATATATAATATAATAATATATATATTTATATATATTATATATATATATATATATATATATATATATATATATATATATATATATATATATATATATATATATATATATATATATATATATATATATTACGCTTTCCACTTTTCCCACTTTTGTAGGGTGGTGCCTGCCATATTTCATTCACACATATATACACACACCAATTTTCACTGTGCCCATCACCACTGCACTTCATCTCCCTCTGTCCTCCACTACTCTCCTTCCCTTTCCCAAACTCAAACCCCTCCCACCCAAAACCTCCCTCACTCCATCAGTCCATCAGTCCATTCACATTGGCCTTCCTTTCCCTCTACCTCCCTCAACCTCGGATTTAAGCTTTCTGCACACCATCCTGTCTTCATCTATTCTACACAAATGCTCAAACCACCTTAGTATACCTTCCTCTGCTCTATCAACCATTTCCATTCTCCATCCACATATCTCCCTTATTCTATTGTTTCTGATGCTATCTACCCTTATCAAACCACATATCGCTCTCAGTTCCTTCATCTCAAATACATTCAATCTTTTCCTCACCTGAGCATTCATTATCCATGTTCCACATCCATATATTACAGATGGAAAACACATACACTCAGACATTCATGCCTTATTTTCTTTTGTCATTTTCCCTTTCTTCCACACCCCTTAATTTCCCCTACATCACTTTCATACCTTCCACCACTCTATTCTTTATTTCCTTTTCTATTCACCAACATTTCCAAAAATTTGAATTCTTCTACCTCCTCCAATCTCTCCCTCACCACCTTTGCACCCTCAGTTCCTCCCCTCTCACAAACACCACCTCACCCTTAATCCTCATTACTTTGCTTTTTGTTGGATTTATCCCCAATCCTTTGATTGCGCATTTCTCCCACAAATTCTCTCACTAACATTCTTAACTTTTTTTCCAGAATCCATCACAAACACCTCATCAGCAGCAAACAGTAGTACATTTACCTCCCATTCACCCTCTCCACTTCTCAGCTTAATATCCTTCCCTTCCCTCTCCATTTCCCTAACTACACCATCCATTAACAGGTTAAATAACTAATGGAACATTACACATCCCTGTCTAAAATCCCACTACTACGTTAAACCAATCAGGAAGCTCCCTCTTCACCCTCATCTGTGCTCTACAGTTTCCATAAAAGGCTTTTATCCCTTTCAATAAACTTCCTCCCTCTTCTTATTCCTCTCTCAATACCTCAAATAGCTTCCTCTTACATACCCTATCATATGCTTTCTCCAAATCTATAAAACATGCATTCCCAACTTTACCATTTTCACCCAATTTCTCACCAATTATCCTTAACATAAATACCTTGTTCACAGACCCCCTACCTTCTCTATCTTCTCTGAAACCCCCTTGTTCCTCTCCCATTCCCTCTCTTGTCAATTGTTTCACTCTTGTCACTAATACTCTTCCATAAATATTCCCTACCACACTCAATAGACTTATTCCCCTATAATTTTTACACATCTTATCCCCTTTTCCTTTACATATAGGCACTATACAATCGTTCTGCTATTCCTGAGGAACTCTACCTTCTTCCCAACAAACATTAAGCATTAAACTAGCCAGCTAACCAAATCTCCAGCTCCTTTCCTTATCATTTCCCATAAATACTGTCCATTCTTGCCAACTTTCCCGTTTTCACCTTCCTTACTGATACTTCCACCTCCTCTCTACTAATACTCCTCTCTTTCCCAGTTACTACCTCTCCATTATTCCTTACCAACTTTCTAATCACAGTTCTTATTCAATAATTCACTAAAGTATTCGCTCCACCTCTCCCACTTCTTTCTCTCCTTGTATTAACTCACCATCCTCTCCTTTCACTTCCTCACTCTGCTCTTCTCTCCCTCTCCTCACTCTGCTCTTCTCTCCCTCTCCTCACTCTGCTCTTCTCTACCTCTCCTCACTATTCACCTCCTTCCAGAACATTTTACTTCTCTCCTTAAAATATTCTACTCTCTTTTTTGCCCTCTTAATCTCCCTACACAGATGGCAAACACATACACTCAATCATACCTTATTATCCTTTCTTCCACACTTCCCCTAATCTCCCCCCCCATCATTTTCATACCTTCCACCACTCTCCTTATACACCACCCAATCCCAATCCTCCTTCATACCCAAATACCTGTTAAAGGCTTCTTTCTTACTTTTCACCAATTCCCCAACTCTTCATTCCACCACTCACTCTCCTTACGTTTACCGATCTCTATCCTCTTCGCTCCACATACCTTTTAGCAACCTCCACCAATGCTCCTTTCAATTTAGCTCATTCTTCTTCAACTTCTTCCACCTCAATCCCCATTTCCTCCCTCCATCTTTCCTATATATATTATATATATATATATATATATATATATATATATATATATATATATATATATATATATATATATATATATATATATATATATATATATATATATATATATATATATATATATATATATATATATATATATATATATATATATATATATATATATATATATATATATATATATATATATATATATATATATATATATATATATATATTATATATATATATATATATATATATATATATATATAATATATATATATATATATATATATATATATATATATATATATATATATATATATATATATATATATATATAGCGGCTCTGTAGCTCAGACGATTGAGCACTTGCCTTGCAAACAAGAGGTCCAGGGTTCAAGGCCTGGATTGGAGTAGAGAAATTTGGGCAGTTTCTCTTGCATTTATCCCCTCCCACTTATGCATAATAAGTACATCTGCAGAATGCTTACTGCAGGAGATCAAAGTTGGCATCTGTGATAGACCATTCAGCTGATATTTGCCATTGGCCCATGAAACCCTTGGTTCATCTTTCGAATGAACCTACTGACAGGGTTTAATAGCCCTTCCTGGGGGCGCATTTTGATATATATATATATATATATATATATATATATATATATATATATATATATATATATATATATATATATATATATATATATATATATATATATATATATATATATATATATATATATATATATATATATATATATATATATATATATATATATATATATATATATATATATATATATATATATATATATATATATATATATATATATATATATAATATATATAAAAATTAAAAAAAAATAAAAAAAAAAAAAAAAATTTTGGAAATTAAATTTAAATTTTATTGAAAATATCTAATTATGCTATATTCTAGGGTATTTGAGTAAACATTTTTTACATAATAGGTATGTAATATGAATGATACACAAAGCTACTATTATTTTTGTTAAAAGATGGTTTATGTAAAATAAAATCCTTCAAGCAAATTTTTTCTCGGAAGTAGGTTAGAAATTCCAGTTCCATCCAGAATTTTGAAAAATGCCAGCCAGAATTCCAATATACCTCTAGTTTGTTCAAATCTATGCATGATAAAGAAATTATTATTATTATTATTATTATTATTATTATTATTATTATTATTATTATTATTACAGATGTCTAGTGGCTTGCTTTCTCTGAAATGGAACAATCATAGATCAACATTTTTTCATGTACTTTCTTCTATTCGATCCAAGGTCAGTTTGTTTAGAAGATTCAACATGTATAAATATAAGTATTCCATCATTTAGACTTTAATTATTCACTGAATTAAGATCTTATAGTATTTAGATAATTGTTATTATTATTCTAATATATTAAGATTTTAAAATAATTTTGTTCCATTGTAAGTTAGAATTAAAGATAAACCTGTTACACATTGAAATTGAGCCAGTGTCATATATGATACTGGCGCATTTTTAACTTAGAGTTAAATATTTAAATTAAGTTAATTTAAATTAACTTAGAGTTAAATATCAGTAAATGATACAATTGAAAACATTTTGGCTAGAATTACCACTTTTAAAAGCCACATAGGCTCTTATCAAGACTTTCCCATTAAAAAATATTGTTTCTTTTTTATCTGTTGAAATTTCTATAAATTGAGATTTCATTCATCTACTTTTTGTTTGATTGACTATATAGTAAACTGTATTCCATTTATATATATATATATATATATATATATATATATATATATATATATATATATATATATATATATATATATATATATATATATATATATATATATATATATATATATATATATATATTAAGATCACCACATATTGGATATCCAGCAAATTTCAAAAACTGAATACCTGATATCTAGATAAAATTGCTGGATATTCCTTTAAAATTCACATTAACTGCTAATTTAGCTTATGAAATTTAATATACCATAAAATGAGTAAAACTAACCAATTTTTCGAAAGTTTGACTTTTGGAAGGTGTGAAATATTGGGATTACATGAAATAACTATACATATAATTTTTTTGAGAAATATGAACCTTTCTGAATATTTTATATAAAAAAGTATATGGAAATATGAAAATTAATATTTAAAAAAAAAGATTTAAAATTGTGAATGATCAAAAAATGAAATGGGGGATAAAACCAACCACTTGCACATGGTAAAACTAACCAATTAATGTTATTTAAAAATGGCTATTCCATAGTGCTTTTTATTAATATAAATGGATAAGAATAGTATTATAGATTATCTAGAAATAATTTGAAGGAAAAAAAAAGTTTGATAAAGTTTTTGGATACATGTTTAGACATGTGTATGTTAGCAAACTTTATGCAATTTTTTATGTAAAATTTTCAGCATATTCTCTTTGTCAAAATTACATTTATAATTGACTTATAGATTGTTAATCATCAATATTCATTTTTTTTATACTGGAAATTTTCATGTTGGTTGCCCAAAAAAGTCAAATTACCACGAATATTCCTTTATCATCAAATGTCAAATTTTTTGGGTATAACTATTTTTTTTTACCTGTGATGAGTTCATGAAATTTTCTGAGGTTGTATAGTTGGGTGAGATACACATTTTTTATTTAAAATTTTTTTTTTGTATACCCAACAATTTTGACACTGCAAAGGAAAATTTAAAAAATTTTTCACATACACAGCACCAAAATTGTTGGGGATTCAAAAATTTTTTCTAAATAAAAAATGTGTAACTTGCATAACTGTATAACCTTTGAAAATTTTTCTTTTTTATATCAACTATTTAAAAAAAAAAAAAAAAAAAAACTTGCAGAGGTTGTACAGTTGGGTAAGATACACTTTTTTTATTTAAAATATTTTTTTGTATATGTTAACTATTTTGATGCTGTACCTGGGAAAATTTTTCTTGTGCTCATCTCTAATATGATAAAGTACACAAAAAATTACACTAAATAATTATACTAATGCAACCTTTGAAAATTTTGTGTAGATTTGTGAAAAGATAAAATTATTGCAAATTTTTTCTGGTTAGTTTTACTCTGCTTTTTAACTATTAATATTTTCTAAATGGTAATGAAAATTTAGATTATTTTAAATGCAAACTTACCTTTTAAATTCTTTAAATCTTTTAAGCTCGATAGTTATGTACTCTATATTTTTTTTAGGGAGAGACCTTCAATTTTTTTTTGAATTTTGTACAAAAAAAAAAAATGAAATTTTTTATTATTATTGTTGTCATTTATTAAACTACTTTTTATACAAAACATTGAAATATGAAGACTATTATACCAAAATATAGTACACATACACACGCAGGGGTGAATATTAAAGGTTTTTCTGCAAAGACCAAACCTACTATTGTTTATTTGAATCTGGATTTGGCATGCAGAGCTGTAAAACATGGTAGCACATTACACATTACCCATCCCAATTCCCCTCTTAATATGCTAGAGATAGCTAAAAAATGACAATGGTAGTAACAAAGGTGCTGTTGTAGTCATGTGATGACCATCTGCAGATCCAGATTGCCCATTTGGAAGCAGATGTTTAGGTCCAAACCTTCAATGATAACTGAATGATTTGGTTAGAGATTTACTGTTGCCTAAAGCAGCATTTTTCAACCTTTTAAAGCTCACAATCCACCCCACCCTACCCCCAATAAGTTAATAAGCTCATGACCCCCACCCACCCCTTCCCCCTAATTATCTATTACACCTGGCATGGCAGATGTAAATTCTAAAGTGTAGATTGGGATGTTTAATAATCAATAAAATGTTATGTCTGGAAGGTTTCATATTCAGAAGTGTAGATTGAGATATTTTTTGTACAGTTGATTAATAAATTTAAAATATTCATGAAAGCTGTTTTATGAAAAAATAGTTTCAGATCAAGCTTTTTAATGTTCATTTGGAAAAAATTTGAAAGTATGAATTCTGCATGTTTAATCTTCATTTACATTTTAATATTAGCAAGGATTTTGAAAGGATAGGAAAAGGGTTTATCACATTGTTTTACTTTTTATGACCAACTGCAAACCCCCGTTAGATGTCGTCACAACCACCAGTTTAAAGAGAAAGCAGAACTTTTTAACTCCATACTAAAGGAGAACAAACTTAGATTTAAAAACAGGTTAGACCACCCTCTTTATTATTGACATGACATCAGTGGTCTATTTCTAAGCTTGTCTCCTACACATGTGGCATCAAACTGGCATTTTTTTATTGATTCCTCACAAAGAAGCTTACAGGCTAAAGGCAGTGCTTTTACATATTGGAAATGTCTTGCCATTTTGTTGATCATAAACAAATGTAAATGGAGATTTTACCTCATAAATGGAGAATCTGCAGAGATCTTATGGTTATTGCCATGCTAATGGGCATGAAATCAGGATTTACAAAATATTGCTGTTTCTTATTCCTTTCGAACAGTCCGACCACTAAGTTCTACATATTTTTTTTGACAAATTTTTCTCTAAACTTTAGTTTAATGAAAAAACCCAGATTCACAAGCATAAAAGATCTTGAGCTTATGTCATTGCAAAGAGATTTAGAAGTTTTCAAACACTACCTAATTAAATGAAAATAATGGCTATGTATTAATACAATTTTGATGGAGTGTGTGAAGAGCTCAGCCACAGGTTCACACTATTACCAGTTTCTTTCACCAATGTTTTCATGATGTGAATTACTTGGTGTGATTATAGACCACGTATGACAAGGTGCTCATTCATTTGATTTCTAGTGCCAGTATGGAGGGTAATGATGTATCTGGATTTTAAATCTGGTGCTGTTTAGCATCTTAAAGATGCTCATTTGATTTTAGATCAATTGAGGCATGCAGCTCATTTGTGTGCCAGTCTTAAGTTTTGGAAAGCCTCATTTTGTTCTGAACACTTTCTGCCAGACATTGATCAAATTTTTTTTTTTTTTAAATAAATTTTTTTATAAATCAGGAATACACCATCTACATCTGGATGCACTTGCTATATTATAGTGTGTTCACGGTTTTTAGTGATTCAGTTGGAAATATTTAAATAAATTTTATTTCCAACTATTGCAGATAAACTTGAAAAATTTAGTCACTTTCAGTCAAATATTAACATAATTTCTATTAATAAAAATGAGAGTAGAATAAGTAATATGGATTTGTGTTTTAAGAATTTATTTTTTATTCAATTTTCTTTCAGGAATCATATTGTGATGCAACCCTTGCTTGTGATGGACGGTTTTATCCAGTACACAAATTAGTTCTGTCAACATGCAGTGAATATTTTGAACAGATATTTGAGAGAACCCAGTGCAAACATCCTGTGATTGTTTTAAAAGACATCAAATATGATGATTTAGAAGCTTTAATGAATTATATGTATGTTGGAGAAGTAAATGTACTGCAGGAAAAGCTAGCTGGTTTAATTAAGGCTGCTGAATGCCTTAAAATTAAGGGTTTGGCTGTGCCAGATGAAGACCCAACAAATAATAATAAGCGTAATCCAGGTAGAGTTGGGGGTGAAAGTCCCCATGCCAAACGAAGAAGAAGAGAGGACGCCTTGAATCATGAAGATCGAGAGCGGCATAATGTTTCTAATCGTTCCTGCTTGAACCAGAGAGATCAGTTACCTCAAATAGACACACACATTGATAGTGCTCACATTGAACAAAGCACTAGTAGTGGCAGTAAAATTCGAGTAGAAAATAATAACCAAAGAATTGGTGAGGTTGATTCAGACCAGAAGCAACATGATGAAGGAAGTGCAGATGAACAACATTGTGCCAAGAATATCAGTGAAGAATCAGATGGAAGATTATCTAGTCAAAAGCCAGCTCCTGAGGTATATATATATATATATATATATATATATATATATATATATATATATATATATATATATATATATATATATATATATATATATATATATATAATTTGTACCCACCAAACTTGCCCCTTATTGGGGGGGTTTTCTAACTACTGCCCTAGGTTTTATAGTTAGAGGAATGAAGTTATAAGTTTTGATAAAGTAAATTAGAGTTGAAAGTTATTCGAGTTTCAATAGAAAACTCCATTTTAGCTCATCATTAGGATATTTTTGCTATTGCCGATTTTAGATTCAATAGAGGGAATGTTATTTTTTA
>SEYY01000509.1:76665-79165 GCA_009176605.1 Armadillidium nasatum | reverse complement strand
TGTGATGATGCAATTAATCATCATTAGGCAAAATCTATGAATTTTTTCTCAATCATCATTGTCAATTTTCTCAAAATTATTTTGCTGATTAATTAACATATATTGACCCCTAAGTATTTCCCTGCTCCACATTCTTCTATTGAGAATGAAAGTTTGTTTAGTAGTGGAGCCAAATATACTCTCCAAGACAAAATTGAATTACCCTAGAAACTGGAGAAAAGATATTTTCTGCATTACAATATAAAGAGCTCTAAATTTAACTAGAATTTTTTATGTTTGTCCAAGATCTCACATATTAAAATTTTTGAAATCAATGTTTTTAAAGATACTATTATACTATATATTATACTAAGTTATTTCATCAATAATTGACAATTTGTTCTCAAAACCTATAAAGTCATTTGCACATTGCAGTAGGACATGCTTCCAAATAGATAGCATGTTAGATTCAATGATTTTTTCCATGACATTTGAATATTTTCAATTGCTTTAGGTATGCTGTATTTTAATAATTGCAGGCGTTTCTATTTCTGGCTGGAACATTTGAAGACCCAGCTTTTGGCCAGCTAGATATTTCTATTCGGAATTTTAAAAATTTTACTTCAGAAAAATGTTTTTTTTTTAAAAACTATCACTCACAGGAAAAGTCCTTTTCAAGGAGGAGACATGTATTTGCTTTATGCAAATTTGCAAGTACCTAATTTAAAAAAAATATATTATAATTTATTAATTCCCCATGGATGTTGTGTAGACAAAAATCCTTTTCAAACAAAAATTTGTTGTATTTTATCTTCACACTTCAAAACATGAACTTTGTTGGGTAGCTTTTCATGTAAGACTTAAGTTTTGATTTACCATTGCTCATCATTCTAAAGTTTCTCATGAATTACTTTGATAATCACAAACCATGATTTGAAAATTGTATTTAAAAAAAAAAAAAAAAAAAAAAATTTGCTATACAATCTTCAATATTTTTTAGCTGAAGATTGAAAAATATTCATGATTACTAAAAATGTTTTCTTATTTTAGAATAAAATAACAATTACTGTATTAAAAGACAAAACAAAACAAAGTTCAAAAGAGTGGTCCTTTGTATGTTTTCTTGAAGATTTGAAAACATCTCAATACTTCTAATCTTATCCCTGATTGCCAGTTTGGCTTGTGTAAGAAACACTCTACTGGTGATCTTCTTTCCCTTCTCTCTGACACTTTGATAGTCTGGCGTAAAGCTTTCATTTCTAAACTTCCCTCTTTTGGTATCTATCCTTCCCTCTATGATCTTTCTAATTTCCTTTCCAATCATTCTATAGCAGCTGTTGTAGATGGCCACTGTTCTTCCTTTAAATCTATTAATAGTGGTGTTCTTCAGGGTTCTGTCCTATCCCCAACACTTTTTTTCTACTATTCATTAATGACCTTCTCTCTATTAAATCATTTATCCACTCCTATGCTGATGACTCCACCCTTAATTACTCCTTTCAATTAATAAACTCGCGAAGGAGGGTAGCCTTGGAGCAATTAACCTCTGATCTTTCATGTATTTCAAATTGGGGCAGAGAAAACATGGTAGTTTTCAATGCCTCCAAAACTCATTTCCTCTATCTTCTGCTCGACAATGTTCTGCACATCTATTGTATCTTCTTCGAAAACACTCAACTCACACCTTCCTGTTCTTAATATTCTCAGTGTATCTTTTTCTCATGATCTCTCTTGGAAACTCACAATTCTTCAGAAACTTCCTTCGAAGAGGTTTTGTGTTCTGAGGTATATTCATAATTTCTCACACACCCCAGTTGCTTGCTCTCTATAGAGGTGTTGCTCACCCCTAAATGGAGTATGCTTCACACATCTTAGCTCTCTTTAGCTCTCATATAGCTCTCCTTGAAGGTGGAGTTTAGGGCTTTTGATCTCATCAACTCTCCCATTCTCAGACTCTCTCCAATCTCTTTCTGTCCGTTAAATTGTTGTGTCATTCTCTCTATACTTACTATTGCTATTACAATGGATACTGCTCTTCTGAACTCTTGCGTCACTTACCTCCTCCAATGAGAAGAGCTCATGCGGCACACCTCTCTACACATCCCATGATTTCCAACTTCATTTGACTTGCACACTTTCAAACGCTGTGTATCTGGACACGTCAGCCAACAGGATAGACTTCCCCAACTTAAGTAGAAATTGTTAGGTCTCTGGCCTTTGACCACTGGAGGAGATAATATATATATATATAATATGGGGAAAAAATAAATAAAAATTCCATTTCTTTAGAGACTCAGGTCTCCAGCTGGAGAATATTTTTCAAGCTGGAGACACTGGCCTCTAGCCCAAAATTACTATCTGATGCATCTCTAAAATATATATATATATATATATATATATATATATTATATATATATTATATATATATATATATATATATATATATAATTATATATATATATATATATATATATATTGTAAGACTTCCCTGTGATAATACCACAATAGAAAACAAAAATAA
>SEYY01000509.1:62879-76565 GCA_009176605.1 Armadillidium nasatum | reverse complement strand
TTTATAGGTGTCCATAGATGAAACTAGTGTAAAATCTGAGCCTCCAGACATTCAGGAAGATATGGTTGATGATAGTAAAGAGACTCTGCATTCAAACCTTGGATATGATCCTTTAGAGGATACGGAGTCTGTGAATGCTAATCCTGCAAGTGTTGCTTCAAGCAGCAATGAAACTCCATATTCAGACTCCAATTTGATGGATTCAACCCCTCAGAGTGTTGAGGATGTAGTTGCTCAAGCACTACCACAAACATCATCTAGTTTTCAAGGAGTAAGTATTATTATTATTATTATTGAATTATTATTACTACTACTACTACTTTTTTATGTAACAATGAAGATAAACATGTTTCTGAACTGCAATATTATTGTAAAAATCAAGTTGCTTAAAATGTAACCAAAGTAATAATGCTTAAAATATTTAACTCTGAAATGCCAGTTCAAGATTTTGAACTCATCTTGGTAGAAATTTATTTTGTCATGATTATATATATATATATATATATATATATATATATATATTATATATATATATATATATATATATATATATATATATAATATATATATATATATATATATATATATATATATATATATATATATATATATATATATATATATATATATATATATATATATATATAAAATTTTAGAATTCCTTTTCCTTGTGGGAGGGAGAAAACAGCTTACAAAATTTACCAGGAGAAGGATTTAGTGGAGACAATAGTCAGGGGAGATCAATGGTAAGTGTTGGTATTTTTCTTATACTATTTTATTGTCAGTAAAAGTTATTCCTGCTGCTGGCTGCAAGCATGGTTGTGCATTTAAAACACTTCAGATAATGAACTTTATTTTTATATTGAATTACTTAAGTATTTTATTTAACATTCATTTCAAGCTACAAGCCAGCATTTGGAAAAACTTTTTAGAAGCATTCCACAGAGTTTTATAGTATATATATTTTTAAAGTTTTTTTTTTTCTTTTTCATATATATATATATATATATATATTATATATATATATATATATATATATATATATATATATATATATATATATATATATATATATATATATATATATATATATTATTTGGTTTGTATGATGGGGATCATAGAACTTTGAGTTATTCGTTTCTATAAAATTACTCTTGGTTGAAAATTAGGTTTTTTATCTTTCTGAAGTGTTAAAATTAATACCTTCATAGGTGTGTAGCTTTATTACCAGTTATATCTAATTTGTCTCTCCATTGTGTATTCTCTTTCTATTATATTTATGGCCCTTTTTTGTCTTGTTTCTGTTTAGTTGAAAATTTTCAAGAATATGATTAATTAACTAATGTTTTCAAGCTTTAATACTAAAGCATTTAAATATTGGTGTGTGTATTTATTTTTTATTTATTTGTTTCTTCTTGTTTGTATCATTGTTTTGATGTCTTTAATCTACTTCTTTCAGTTTTATTAATTCCCAAAAGTTATATAATATTTTCATATAGTTCATTTTCATATAGTTCAAGTTTTATTAATTCCCAAAAGTTATATAATATTTTCATATAATTAATTTTCATATAGTTCAAGTTTCATAGTTATGAGAAATTGAGTTAATGTTTCCCTGACCCTATGGATTTGAGTTTTCTTAAAAAAAAAAAAAAAAAAAAAAAGGGATACACCAGAATTATCAGAATATTCTAGCAAATGTTATCAGGTATGCGTTCAAATATTGGTGATAGAACGTTTTACATAAGCAATTAGGGAGAATGTGATTTTTGTATGATGAAAAGGGAGCATATTTGGGCAACATAGTTTGAATATATTGTACTCCCAGTTCAGTTAAATATTTTTAGCCAAATATTTTGTATCTAGCTAAATCAATAATATAATCAGCAGGTCCTTTATATATATATATATATATATATATATATATATATATATATATATATATATATATATATATATATATATATATATATATATATATATATAATATATATATATATATATATATATATATATATATATATATATATATATATGGGCTTTTTTATAGGCTTAGTATTTCATTTTTCCATTTCAATTGAATATTTTAAGCTTAATACTCAGTATTTAGCTAAATCAATATTTGACACCCAAATAATATATATATATATATATATATATATATATATATATATATATAATATATATATATATATATATATATATATATATATATATATATATATATATATTAAGAGAGAGAGAGAGAGAGAGAGAGAGAGAGAGAGAGAGAGAGAGAGAGAGAGAGAGAGAGAGAGAGAGAGAGAGAGAGAGAGAGAGAGAGAGAGAGAGAGAGAGAGAGAGAGAGAGAGAGAGAGAGAGAGAGAGAGAGAGAGAGAGAGAGAGAGAGAGAGAGAGAGAGAGAGAGAGAGAGAGAGAGAGAGAGAGAGAGAGAGAGAGAGAGAGAGAGAGAGAGAGAGAGAGAGAGAGAGAGAGAGAGAGAGAGAGAGAGAGAGAGAGAGAGAGAGAGAGAGAGAGAGAGAGAGAGAGAGAGAGAGAGAGAGAGAGAGAGAGAGAGAGAGAGAGAGAGAGAGAGAGAGAGAGAGAGAGAGAGAGAGAGAGAGAGAGAGAGAGAGAGAGAGAGAGAGAGAGAGAGAGAGAAGAGAGAGAGAGAGAGAGAGAGAGAGAGAGAGAGAGAGAGAGAGAGAGAGAGAGAGAGAGAGAGAGAGAGTCTAAATTTTATGGCTGAGTCCAAGTCCAATTTAATAATAATGAAGAAAAAGCTGCCTCCACTTCCATGTGGTTTGCCTTGCCTAATGCTTGTGTGGCTTTGCTCCTCCAATAAGCCTAACTGATATAGTAAAAGGCGCCTCATACCTATTTCTAATATATATATATATATGTGTACTACTAGCACCAGCTGATCATTTTTTTAAAGATAAAATTTATTTTAATGAATTAACTTAAGCCAAAATATGCACAGATAGCACTTTTATTTAATGAAAATGCTAAATACTTAAAAATGTGCTATTAAAAACATACAAATTATTGTACACTGATGAACATTACTTGAATTTTGTTACACAATATTTCAATATAGGAATGAAAAATATATGGATATTGAAATTGATATTTGATAAATATTAATATATATTGGAAAATAATGTCCACAACACTCATGGGATCAGGGGTTTTGGTTAACAGAGCCCATTGTAGATAAATGCTCCACTGTGCCATGCATTCTAAATATTGCATTTTATGTTAATATTGATATACTAGACTAGTGATATATTGAAACCTCAAATTCATGATGTCATCAATGTATGATATTTTCCTCAACTTCCTTTGACTTTCATTCTTTCAAATCTTGTGTATGTTGACATGTCAGCTTTTAGCTTGACCAGGTTACTGATATTTCCCCAACTGGTGGAAATTATTATGGCTCTCATCTTTGCCCACTATATTATATATATATATATATATATATATATATATATATATTATATATATTATATATATATATATATATATATATATATATATATATATATATATATATATATATATATATATATATATATATATATTCTTAGAATGGTTCAAATTTCAAATTGGGTTAGGGAGAACATGGTCATTTTCAGTGTGTCAAAACCTCAGTTTTATCATTTCTATTCAACCTCCCATAGAGCTATGAAATCTTTAAAAGTATACAACTCAGTTCCTTCATCTATTAATATTCTTGGTTTTTCTTTTTCTTGTGATCTTTTTTTTTCTAAACAGGCTTACTAGAGGTTGGGTATTCTGTGGTGCCTTCTGAATTTCTTCACACCATTCTAGTTGCATGTTATTTATGGGAGTGTTGTTTGCTCCTGTAGGGAGTAGGCCTCACACATCAAGGGTGATTCTACTCATACAGCTCTCCTGGAAAAGCTAGAGTGTACAGCTTTTCGTCTTATCAACTCTTTTGCTCTCACTAATTCTTTAAAATCTCTTTCTGCCAGTCAAATTGTTGTTTCACTCTAAATATTATTGGACACTGATCTTTTGAATTCTCCCATTGCATGTCTCCATTGTGAAAAGCTTGTGCAACACACAATACTACACAGCCTCATCCTTTCTCTGTCCAGCTCTCTGATCCCAGACATAACTGCTATTCTCAATCTTACATGCACTCCTCTGGTACTTACAAATATCAAGTATGTTGACATGTCAGCCTTTAACTTGACTAGGTTGCCGATATTTCCCCAACTTTGGTGGAAATTAGTACCAAACAAACTTGATCTTTTTCTTAACTTCTTATCCTTCTCTTTATGCTGTCAAATTCTTTCCTCCTTTGGCTTCATCCGATCACCTTCTTATCTCTGTATCTTGTTCTGTCTCCAAGTCTTTTGTAAGAACAGCCCCAGCCCCTCCTTCCTTCGATGGGGAGACGTTTCTGGGACTTTGGTGCTGCTAACTGTTCTGACTTGCAATTGTACTTCTCTTTAACATAAAATGATTACTGATTTTGTGGGTGAGGTCCCCCGAAATGTGCAGAGCACTTAACAAGTTTTTCTCTCTGAACATGGAGGCATACATTTCCATGTTCTTTCACTACTAAACCTAACTGGTTTATCTTCGCTTGTTCTCATTCTATTTGCTGCAGGGATACTGCCTTTAGGGATTAATGTCATATTCTAACTCTGTAAACTTGTGTAACTTATATTTATCCTGGAACCGTGTGAAGTGTATTCTCTATAACACCAAAAACTTTCTTTCTTTGTAGAAAATAAAATCTTTCTAGTTCTTCTTCCTCAAACCCTGTCTGGCATATTGCAAAAAATTGTTGTCTTAACTTCATCCTCTTTCCCTCTATTATCTTCTGACAAAACAACTGCTGTTTTACCTTCTACTAAAGCTGAACTCTTTGTTCAAACTGCTTTTAATTCCACTTTAGACAATTCCAGAGCTATTCCTTCTCCTTCAACTTCCCTCCAACTCATTTATACCTAATGTTATAATTTCTTCTAAAGATGAAATATCTCCTCTCTCAGAGCTTAATACTAAGAATGTGTACAGTCCTAATCATATCCCTCCTGTGGTTTTCAAAACTTGTGTTTCTGAGCTTGCATCCTGTCTTCGTAAACTATTTTTTTTTTGCTTTTTCTTTCCCCTTCAACCTTATATTCTTGCTGGAAATTTGAACTCATTCAGCTTGTGCTGAGAAAGGTGAACCTCTCTCAACATTTCAGCTACCATCCCATTTAATTAACCTCCATACTAATCTATCCTTAACAAGAAGATTTGGAAACCACTCAATTCTTCTAATCTTATCTCTGATTGCCAGTATGGCCTTCATAAAAAAAAATTCTTTACTGGTGATCTTTCCCTTCTCTCTGACTTTATTCCTTTGTTCTTCAGTGTTTTGGTGAATCATTTACTGTCTCCCTAGACATATTGACATAGACATAGAGTCTTGCACAAAGCTTTGATTTCCAAACTTCCATCATTCCATATTCTTTTACACAGAGTAGGCTCTCTTTTCACTCAGTAAACACTATTACAGACCAAGACATTTTTTATTTTATATATATATATATGGGCTTAAATGAAGATAGCATTGATACTAGTAGACTGAAAAATTGTGGGGTGGCTTCCAGTAATAGCCTGTCATCTATTCCTCCCCCTATCACCTCTTATGAGTTCATTGCCCAA
This sequence comes from Armadillidium nasatum, assembly GCA_009176605.1. Classification (NCBI taxonomy): domain Eukaryota; kingdom Metazoa; phylum Arthropoda; class Malacostraca; order Isopoda; family Armadillidiidae; genus Armadillidium; species Armadillidium nasatum. The sequence continues at coordinate 70,892 of SEYY01000509.1, read as the reverse complement.
AATGATGGGATTGTTGCTACCAAGTCTTTGCAGTCAGCTTGCCCAGGTGCATGGTCTATATTTTTTTCATTAATTTCTGTAACACTTTTGGTTTTAATCCAATTTTCACTTTGTTGAACAGCACTTCTAGACCTCACCTCATGTTCTTGAGCATTCCTATAGGAAATTCCTGTTTCTTCTTAGTGCTTCTATCCTCTCTTTTTGGTCAAAGGTGGTGGTTGTGCATACATGTGGAAAGATGTTGTTTGCTTTGTGTTTAATTTGGAGTTTTCAGAATTTTCCATCTGATAAATGTCTTTTATTTCTCTATTTAAAATGACTTGAGCAGTTGGAGCAGCTCCCTACTCATGTCCCTGATCGCCTTGGTGATAAAAAAAGCATCCAAAACCTTTCACAAGACCCTCACCAATAATGTGGAACCTATTGTGGCATTTCAGTGCCAGAAGCTGGTCAGACATTGTGCAGTGCATTCTCGAGGTGATTCTCTCTAGTTGAAGGTATAGCTTCCATATTCTTTATCCTTCAACTAAACCTAACAAACCTTGCTTTAATTCTGCATGTTCTCATGCTATTTGCCACAGGAATACTGCCTTCAGGGATTATTGTAGTATACAAATTCCAGAAACTCATTCAACTTGTATTTCATTCTAGATTTGTGTCAAATCTAGAATGTAGTAACACTATAAACTCACTTCTCCATAGAAAATTGAATAATCTTTATGAATCTTCCTCCTCCTCATGCCCTTTCTGACATTTTGCGAAAAATGTCAAACTCCAGCTTTTTCTTTCCCTCAAGGATCTGATAGTAAAACTGCCATTTTGCCTTCTCTTAAGTTTTGCCTCTTTTTTTCCATTTTAGACAATTTCAAATCTATTCCTCCTCCTCCACCTCCTAAAATTGTAATTTCTTTTAAAGACATTATTTCTGTTTTCTTATATTTGTGTACATCATGATGGTATTTCTCTAGTGGTTTTTGAAACCTGCCCTCATGAGCTAGCATCCTGTGTTGGTAAAATATTTCTTCTTTGTCTGTCTAGTGTATCCTCGCCTAGGGATGGAATGATATCAAAATTTTAGCCAATATCAAATATTTTACACTACCCAATACTGATTCCGACCCCCCCCCCCCCCTTCCCTTTCACAAATAATAAAGGTTTCAAATGGTGAAAAATAATCAATAACTATATAAAATTTATTTTTTCTGCTATTGAAATAAAATTGGATTTTATCTCACAAGATATATATATATATATATATATATATATATATATATATATATATATATATATATATATATATATATATATATATATATATATATATATATATATATATATATATATATATATATATATATATATATATATATATATGAGCGTCAGGAAGGCCAGTAGCCCAGATGGCATTCCCCCTCGTGTTCTGAGGGAGTGTGCTTCCGAGTTAGCGCCTGTCCTCGTTCAGCTCTACTCTCTATGATTTAATACTGATACTTTTCCTCAATGCTGGAAGCGCGCATTTGTTCAGCCGATCCCAAAAAAAGGTAGCCGCTCTGACCCTTCTAACTATCGACCTATAGCTCTCACTTGTGTTCTATATAAAATTTTTGAAACTCTCAACTCTCATTTCCTGGATCATTTGGAGTCTCATTCTCTTCTCTCAGATCACCAGTACGGCTTTCGACGCTCGAGGTCAACTGGTGACATACTTTCCTATCTTACTGATCTATGGTCTTCTTCCCTTAGGGACTTCGGGTAGTCTTGTGTGGTGGCGCTTGACATATCCAAGGCCTTTGACCGGGTATGGCATGCGTCACTGCTCTCCAGGCTCCCTTCCTTTGGGTTTCCTCCTTCTCTTTGCTTACTCTTATCAAGTTTTCTCTCAGATCGTTCCATTTCGGCACTTGTAGATGGAGTGACCTCTTCCTCCTTTTCTGTCAACTGTGGTGTTCCTCAGGGTTCTGTTTTATTTCCAACCTTATTCTTACTTTTCATTAATGATCTTCTTAACTGCACTTCTAACTCTGTTCACTCTTATCCTGATGACTCAACTCTACATTCTTCTACTCATTTCAAATTTGCTCCCTCTTTTGCTTCTAGAGTTGCTTCTTGTCTTCAACTTTCCGATTCTATTCTTGCCGATCTGGATGGGATTTCCCGTTGGGGTCATAGCAACCTTGTGATTTTCAACTCTTTAAAAACTCAACTTCTTCACATCTCCCTCTCAAAAACACCTCCCAACTTTCCTATCCTCTTCGATGGTTCTCCCGTCTCACCTGTAAATAACATTAACATTCTTGGTCTTAACATAAACAATAAATTGTCTTGGAAACCACATATCACAATGGTTGCTAAAGCGGCCTCTAAGAAGCTGGGAATCCTGTTCAGGTTGCGAGAATTTTTTTTTCTTCTGAGCAGTTACTTTAAATATATAAGGGTCTTATTCGCCCTTGTATGGAGTACTGTTCTCACATTTGGGGGGGCTCCGGCTCCTCTCTTTTGGATAGGGTTGAGTCTAAAGCTAAAAGATTAATTAACTGTCCCCTACTTTCAAGCTCTCTTGACCCCCTATCTCTGCGACGTGACGTTGGCGCATTATCCCTTTTCTATAGGTACTACAATGGCAGGTGCTCGAGGGAATTGGCCTCCACACTCTCCATCTCCGAAGGATGATAGTGAAGGTCGGGTTATGTGGATGTCATCTATTAGAATTTAGTGGCTAACACAATCTTACTGCCTCATGACTATTCCCGTTTGTTTGCTCTTACATAGATAACATGTCAGTCTGTTGATGGTATGTATGGATAATGTACCATTGTCACTTATTCAATACCAGTATTCCGTAATAAGTACACCTTATGTTTGCTTGTTTCCCTACTGTTGGGGAAGATACTTCCGTATCTGCTTCTGCCAAACATTCTACAGTTCTGCCAAATATATCACAATTTTACAGCTGTTAAAAAGTGGTCAATGGATCTACACAGGCTTACATTTGACCAGTCCATCACTTAACACTTGCATTGTATTCCACCATGGGTGGGTATCTGTGTTATTTCCTTGACTGTGCCTTTCCTGACCTTGGTTCATTAAACATGATTTGCCAAGCATTGAGTGTTTAATAAGATTCCAGAATTTGTCATTATAATTTACATACCCTCTCGATCTTGCAGAAACTTAACTTTTATTTGAACTATTAATAAATAATAATAAATTTTAAAATATCACAAACTTCAGTCAAAGAGCAACTATCTTTCTACAGAAATAATCAGTTTTCTTTTATGCAAAATTTTGGTATTAGTAATTTTTTAGCGATATCAATATCAATACCAATATTTATAAAAAATTTATATACCAATAACTGATACCCAATCCCCTAAACTTTTTTGATACTACCCAATACTGATACTGATATTCTACTTCATCTCTACCCTCAACCCATTCTTCACATATAGCCCACAAATTTACATTAACTTAGTGATGCTTGGAGGGGCTGCATCCAAACACTGCCCTCACCCACCCTGCATCCCATCATTACTTGGGAGTTATCAGCCTTTGATCATGGAGATGGTGCTGCCAAGACTTTGCTACTGGCTTGACCTGGTGCACAATCTTAATATTCATTAATTTCTGCAATATTTGCAGACTCATCTAATTTCCACATCAAACACCTTCCCACTTCTTCTAGACTTCATCTTTTATCCCTAATCAAAACTCAAGTGGTCTAACAGCATACCCTACTCTGTACCTCCTACTGTCTAAATCTTTTTTTGTTAAAGGCACAATGAAGATTGTTCTCACGCATCTAATTTGGAGTCTTCTTAATTCTTTATGGCTTAAGCTTTCTTGCCACTCTACAACTAAATTCATTTGTTCTGTATATTTATCACAATTTATCTTAACTCCAAATTAAATATATTTTTTCCTTTTCTCCTTTATCTGAAGTCTTCATGTTAGGTGATTTCAACATTTATCACTGCTAGTTGCTTTCATATAGTACTCATGATCTGGTTGGTGAACTCCTTACCAGTTTTATATTGAGGACAACCTTGAACAGATGGTGCGACTCCCTACCCATATCCCTGACCATCTTGGTGATGAACCCAACAGAATATACCTAATCTTTTCTTATATTCTTATTCTTCTCCTTACACTATTCAACTCTTACCTCCTCTGGGTTAATCCTATCATTGTCTTATCTCTTTATCTTGTTCTGTCTATTCAAGTCTTTCACAAGAATGACTTCGCCTTCAGTGAGGAGACGTTCCTGGTACTATAGTGCTGCTAACTGGTCTGACTTGCAGTTGTACTTCTTTGGTTTCCCATATTATTATTTGGTTTACCTCTACTTGTTCTTATGCTATTCGCTGCATTCATGCTGTCTTCAGGGATTACTATCATCTTCAAACTCCAGATACTCATGCATCTTAAATTTCATCCCTGAATGATGCAAAATTTAGCACCAAAAACTCATTTCTTAGTAAAAAATGCAAAAAAAGTTTCTGGTTCCACCTAATCACAAGTCACACCTTTTCTGCCATTTTGCAAAAAATGTCAATTCTAACTGCTTCTTTCTCTTTCCCTCCTCTAATATTTTCTGACAGCACAATGGCCGTTTTGCCTTCTAATAAAGCTGAACTCTCAAACTTTTGCCTTTTATTCCATCTTAGACAATTCCTGAACTATTCCTTCTCCTTCAACCCTCTCCAGCTTATTTATGCCAATCATTGTAATTTCTTCTAAAGATGTCATTTTTGTAATCTGAGTTTAATGCTGAGGTGGAGTTCATTCATATTGGTATCCTTTCTATGGTTCTCAAAACTTTTGCTTCCAAGGTAGCACCCTGCCCAGTTTTATATTTCATCTTTTATACTTTGACCTTTACTTCTTGCTTACACATCAACTAGCAAGATTGTCATTTTGTCTCACTGGAACAGACAGAGTACAATATTCAATTGCTGTGTAATTCAATTTCTCAAAGCTTACCTGCGCAAAAAATGATCATACTTAATTTTCTTCAACAGACCATAGTTATCATCCCATTGTACAATATTTATACAAAAAATATTTGTTTAATCATCAATAATCAATTTTTAATAGAGCCAGGCTATGAAGGGTTTAAAGATTTTTACTGAAATGAGGCTAATTTTGGGACTGTTAGGCACAAAATTTTGTTGACATTTCTCATTTTATCAGGCCAACTAAATGTGTTACGAGATTTAGTGACATTTAGTTAACTGGTTCAGTTTTCTATAAAATCTCTTTCAAGTAGAAGAAGGGAATACAAGAGAACATTGCTTCTAATAATGTTGTTATCAATAGAAATTAAGTGTGTTCCATTGTTAAAAATATGGATTTAAGTAAGAAGAATGTTTAAAATATTCATCTAATGTACAAATTAAAATTATTCTTCTCTCTTTTTCCTACAAACTCGACCCAATTAAGAAGTGGTGAAAGGTATACTTATTAATGCAGTCTGAGAATACAGCCTGTGAATTATTCACTGGAAACTCACTTTAACCAGTTGTCTTGCAAAAGTGTTTTAAAAATATACAGTATATAAGGTTAAAAAAAAAAAAAATGCATACAATGAGTCAATTGGAAATTGTATTCTTTTTTACAAAGTAGCTGATTACTTCTTGGATCGTTAGAAAATAAAGAATTTTGGGAAAATTTTTGTTTCCTCATCCATCCTAGAATTTTTACATGATTTTTTGTAACATATTTGCTGTAGTTAATGGCATACTTACTTTTTGAGTATAAATAATTTTTATTGTTTTGATAATACTGAAGCAGACTGTGAAGATTGTTTCATCAGAATCAGTTTTTGTATCTCAAAAGGAATTAGTTTGGTTCTATAACAATTGCAAGAAAAAAATCACACAAGGAATGAAAGATAGACAATTGTAAAATACAGGATCTGCAGAGCTAGAGGATCAGATTTTTGTTTTACTCTAGACTTTCTGTTTCAAGTCATTCTTGGGTTATTGGAAACAAATCTTTCAAAACATGTATACTAAGTGGAAGGAAGAAATCCTTTGTAATTTTTTGTATTTTTGTAATCTAATGATTTTATTCCCCTCATTTTGTTTTTTGAATACATATGTTAAATGTTAGCATTGATAAGTTTGATTGGTTGAGACTCGAAAATGATGACCTGCTTTCTTTTCTTCAGTTTTTATTACTTACTGTCTGCATAAAAAGGAAAAAGCCCCAAGGTGCAAGGTTTTATGGGTTGTATGGCGAATGTGGTATATTTTCGTGAAATTTGAACCATTGCAATTCATGGACAGTGAAGCATTATGTCTTTGCCAGGACCAACCTGTACCAGCCATATGAAGAGTTTTTTTCAATGTTAACATATTGTTATGTAGTTGACAGTTTGACCATGTTCCAAAAATTTTGTATGAATTATACCATTTCAATACAAAATATGGTTAGCAACACTTCCCACCAAAGCTGTGACTTTGTAATTTTTTGAAAAAGGTGAGGCTTTATGCTTGTATTCCATTGACTCCCACTTCTTTTGGGAACTTATTCCCAATGACAACTAAGCAGCGAAAGGCATTCCCTTGTTCATATGAAGCCATAAATTCCAAGCAAGTTTACTTTTGGTTGTTTATTTTAAGTATAAATTAAACAACTCCATCATGCATAGTTTCCTATTTGCCAAGCATAGCATGGATACTGTTATGGGTATGCTTAAGAGAAGTCCTATCCAGTGGGGTCAGGTCTCTTATTTGGCACAAATCAGTTTGCCGATGTATCTGTGACTGTTACAGGATCATCTATTGTGTCATGATAGTGCTGACTTGTCATGACTGGATTATCGCCTTTTGAACCCTTACCCATCTCTTAAGATTACTTGCATCCACAAAGTTATTGCAATAGACTAATTCGTCAGTAACTGTTGACAGGCATACAGCTCTCTTCAGTGAGGAATTCATTAGCAGTACATTGTATCAAAAACTGAACATGTACTTTCATGTACATTGCCATTATGAACCAACTGGGGCCCCAGCTCCAACATCGAATAACCCCAGCCATTTTTACTAACCCTGGCCCCAACTAATAATCAGAGAAATTGAGTTTACCTGCGAGTGTTAATTGCAAATTATACTTATTAATGGTGGATTAAATCAAACAAAATATAAGAAAATTTAGATTTCAATTCCGTTATTCCTTCGCTGCATATTGGGTGGGGCAAAATGAATGCAACTTAAAAGAGGAAACAGACAATTCATTCACTTAAATCACTATTCACAATCAGAATCTTCTTGAACATTTACATAATAAGTTTTAGAAATTTGAGGGAGTGAAATGTGAGGGAACAGGGGGCAGTGTCGTTGAATGTTACTGCTCTAAGATTTTATTTTAAAAACTGTAGAATTTCTACATTCCTTGGCATTAGTTTGATTGTATATTTTTGAATTCTTTTTCACTGGTGCTGGTGGGCACAAATATACTCTTGCTAGTGTGGGGAGATAATTCTTGTTTGCCATCCAGAAGACATTAGAGTCATCTTTGATGTTTTATTTTTTTATTTTCACATCTTTATTCAACTTAGTCAGAGCAGACTCGGTTAAATTCGGACATAGTTCTATACTGGCTTCTGAATCATCGGAGTCCGCAAGGACAACATCCCATGAAGATGAGAATCCAGAAGATTTTGATTCCTGAAGTTTAAAAATTTTCGTTACTTGAAGTCTTCAAAACTTAATTTACTATCACAGTATTTTAATGATGAAACTAGTTTTATTAACTATTATTTACTTCATTAGACTGCAATGAACATATTTCCATATAGCCCTCAATATTCAAATTGAACTTTTATTATACAAAATCTGTAATTTTCTTTAAAAAAAATTCTGAAAAATGCATATAACCATTAATTTAAGTGAATGTTGGCTATTCTACTCCTTCTTTATAACTAAATTAGTCACAATTAAAAATTAAATAATTTTATTAACCTAAAATTCAGTGTTTTTGAACCCGTTTACAATACAAATTTTAGTCAAC
>SEYY01000509.1:35379-57879 GCA_009176605.1 Armadillidium nasatum | reverse complement strand
TATATATATATATATATCGTGGGTGTAATGGCAAAATATCCAAGTCTAAAAACAAAGTTTGTTTTGAATTACAATTTAAGGTTGTAAGTAGTTTGAAAAATCAGGATTTAATATTTCCTTCATATTAAAAAGTTTTTTCTTGATTATTTTAAATTCTGATTTTTCGTACTGCTTAGAGCTTTAAATTGTAATTTATCACAAACTTGGTTTTTTGATAGAGGTGTGCTGAAATTTGGAATATTTTTCCAGTGTTGGTTCCAGCCGGAACTGGAACTTCCAATCTACTTCTGAGAAAAAATTTGTTGGAAGGATTTTATTTTACATAACCCATAACCCATCTTTTAACAAATGATAAAAGTAACCTTGTGTAGCATTCATATTCATATTACATACCTATTATTTAAAAAAGGTTTACTCAAATACCTCAAAATATACGATAATTAGATACTCATTAAATTCAAATTTAATTTCCAAAATTATATATATATATATATATATATATATATATATATATATATATATATATATATATATATATATATATATATATATATATATATATATATATATATATATATATATATATATATATATATATATATATATATATATATATATATATATATATATATATATATATATATATATATATATATATATATATATATGTGTTGAAGAAAAAGCTGTTGTTCACTTTCCAACAGTTAAGTAGTGATTCTTCTTTTCCCAGATTAGAAATTGATTTTTCAGTTAAGAAATTTTGAATTTCTTTAACAATTTAATCTTTTGAAGAGCCACTGATTTTTTTTTTCTTGCGCCCTTTTTACACTAACTGACTTGCTGTCACGTTTATTTTCTTCAAACTTATAAAAACTAAGAAACTTTGCAGCAATTTCTTCTCCTAATGCTCACGACGATTTTTAGGTACTTGTTAAATCTAAGTTTATTTTAGATGATGTTGGTTTCTGACCATTGATGGATGACTCATCGTTTGAACTTTCTTCTGTTTTCCTACTACTATTATCATTTTCTACCTTCAATTCTTTGCATTTTTCTTCAAGCATCCATTTTCTACCCAATTCACTTATTTCATTTGAAAATAAAGTTAGTTTGTATCTTGGGTCTACTATAGTACTTAAAAAACAATTATTTTGTTTTGGTACACGTCTATTGATTTTCTTTATTCATAAATCTAAACTCTAATGCCTTCTTCATCTCTTCTTTTAAAGTGTGAACTCCACTATCATCCTAGAGTTTGAGAGATATGCATGGAGAATTCGAATAAATATACATGATATAATTGATTTTGCCTTACTTATAGTTTCCGTAACCATGAGAAATGGTTGCAAAATTCTTAGCATTTTTCAAGTATTTGCCATTCATTGGCAGTCAAAGCTTGAATGTTTGATTGTTCTGCAATATAAAGTTGTAGAGGTCTTTTCAAACATTCAATTCTTTCTAGCATCAAATATGTGCTATTCCACTGGGCATTAATTTCTTGAATTAGCATAAGTGGTCTTGCAAGATTTAAATCCAAGTCTCTTTGTATTTTTTAAGTTCTTTACAACTTAAACTGAACTGGAATGATTGAAATGTGTAAAAATATTCCTACATTTCTTTATTATATCACTTACTGTTCTTTGGGAAAATAAGTAGTCTTTAATAAGTAATTGAAGTTTATGAATAAAACAAGAGAAACTTGTGTATACTGCTAAATCAGTTCCAAGTTTCATGTTATATGCTCTATCTCGAAGGATCAAATGTATTTTTTTTTTTTAATTTAGGAATTTCCCAATTATTTATCATACTTTCAAAATTTACAGTGACGTTAATTTCAGAATGAGAGGCTGAGAAAGACTTGTAATGGAGTACACAGCCCAGTTTTTTAAACTCACTGGTAAGACAGTGAGCAGCTAAAGAAATAATTGTCTCGTTTGAATATGTAGCTGTCCTTATATTCTGTAGTAAATGATATCTGATTAGCCTTAGATAACTTCTTGAATATTGCTGATCTCAATTTACTGTTTGAAGTTGGTAACATCTTCTCTACAAAATACTCTCTACTTGGAGTAAAATATTTTGGTTGAATATGAGCAATAAGTTCTAAGAATCCCTGCTCTTCAGTAATTGTGAATTTCTGGGTACTCGTTTCAATAAAATTCATTATTTTGTGATGAATTGATTTGGGGTCATTGATATCCTCAATCTTTTTTTTGGGAGAAACTTTCCTCAAGACACTCTCGTTTCACGGCTTGGATCTCTCGCTCTTTTGGGGTTTTCTCTGTTCTAGAAAATACTGGATTCTCACTTTTACTGTCCAAAGTTTTGGCTTTCAGATATTCTCTTGGGTAATGATTTTCCATATATTTATGAAGTGGCGTTGTCCTAAATATTTTTGTTGTACCACGTTTTATTTTTCTGCGGCATATTATAGATTATAATCTATTATAGATTCTGTAACATAATTAATAATAAAAAAGTATTTAACGAATGTTGGCTCTTTAAAAGAATTTTATGGTTATTATTATGACATTGCAATATATATATATATATATATATATATATATATATATTATATATATATATATATATATATATATATATATATATATATATATATATATATATATATATATATATATATATATATATATATATATATATATATATATATATATATATATTAGGGTGGGTCGAAACTAATACTATTGTAGAATTTATAAATTTCACATTGTGGTGGATTCAGCATGATGAATTAACATAGTATGTGTGAACTGTTGCAGTTGTGCGACCCCCCTACCCCGCCCCATTTTGATTGAAGTAGAGATTTTTTTAAAATTTCAGTGTCTTAGCTCAGAAAAATCTACAAACTAATTAATGGATTCAATATTGTATGTAATGTTCTAAGCACAGATACTCTAATTCGCATAGTTTCACACATGAACACACGCATATTTTGAGTACAAATCCGAACTACAGCTTAATGAAATTTATATTAGTTTCAATTTTGTTGAGTTGTAAATTTCGAAGTTTGGTTTTGAGTAAAAAAAAAAAAAAAAAAAAAAAAAAAAAAAAAAAAAAAAAAAAAAAAAAAAAAAAAAAAAACATGTACAGTCGTCAACAGAAGTTCGTTCCTATTAGGCTGGAAATAAATATTTATATAAAATGGAGATCATTTCATAAAAGCTATATTTTGAATAAAAAGAAAATAAAAACATTCAGCGGGGCTTAATTGAACTGTGATTGGCTGAACCTGAAATGATCTCCATTTTATAAATTTATTTATTTCCAGCTTAATAGGAACGAACTTCTGTTGACGACTGTACATTGCTGTGTGTTGCTTAGTGATAATTTAATAACTGAAACCGTAACATGTGTTTGTGGTAGTTGTGATGTACATGAAACGCAAATATCTTGTATACAATATATTATAAATATAAATATATTGTTTAAAATTTTATATTATATATATATATATATAATATATATATATATATATATATATATATATATATATATATATATATATATATATATATATATATATATATATATAATATATATAATCTACTCTATTTTCAAATCCTGCATTAAAAATTATTGAATAAATATTTTATGTAATGGCTACAAGAAGGAAGACTTTTAATTCTTTGTTTGGTCAGCCATATAAATTTCCACCTGCGATGACTCCTTCGAAAGTTGACGTTTACATGCACTATCTGTTTATTACTAAGAGAGAACAGATCGCCACGAAAGCATCGGCAACTGCTAAAGATTGCCATAAAATCGTTGCAAGTGATGTGATAAGCATTTGGGATAACTTCTCCTACCCCACATAGAATTTAATGAAAGCTTTAAATATAAATAAAATCTCAAACGCCCGACGGAATGAGTTCTACGAAAAAGTGAAGACATTCGATGCAATGTTTGACGTTTTTACTTTTAATTGCTAAAAAAAGAAAGTATCAAGAAAAGACTGTAGATGTAAAGATAAAATCCCAGTGATTAAATGAGAATCTTTTGTGGGACAGAAAGAACGACGAAATCAATTTGGACCAATTGGTAGAGCAATGACTAGTGCCAGAACAAGAACTCAACTTAGGATGGAGAGGTTAGCAAGTCACACTAGTAGATGCGTTGGTAGGAGCAAGGGAAGAGTCATCAATGTAGATAGTAGTTTTCCCTCTTCTAGCACAGAAGTCGTCGAAGTTACTGAATTACTGAATATGAGAGAATGGAAATGGAAGATAGTAATAATGATGATTATTACAAGAAATGGAACAAAGTGAAAGTGTACAAAATAGGTTTACACACAAGAATTTGCCAATAACAGCCGACAGATACCGCGTAAAAGTTCAAGGTCAGCTGCAGTTCTTGTTAACGCAGCATTGAAAGACAAGGAAATGTTAAATGAATCCAATATGTTAGATAGAAAGAAGGTATATATATATATATATATATATATATATATATATATATATATATATATATATATATATATATATATATATATATATATATATATATATATATATATATATATATATATATATATATATATTATTCTTTTAATAACATCCCTCCTTATTAAATAGGGCTTTGCCCGTGAGTGGTGGTGATGTGTAAAAAAAAAAAGTGGAGCGAGAGTGAAAACGAGTTGAAAAAACGATCGTCATCAGTAAGAAAGCTGTAAACAAACAAATTGAATGTTTAGGATTTGTTGGTAGAAAAGACAATACAAGAACTAAAAAATGAATGGAACACGAAGAGCACTATTGTCCACTGTGACAAACCATGTGATATATACCTTAACTCGTGTTACTCCAGATAATATTTCACAGGGAAATTATAATATTTCTAATAGATTCTGATAGTATAGATTCTCTCAAAGCTCTCCAATGCGATGGGGCTTCTGTTAACATTGCTAAAGTGAGTGGTTTGAAATACATCTTGAAAGACCTATACAGTGTCTAATTTGCCTTCCCCATACCAATGAGCTACCGTGTTTTTGAGACAATAGATGGGAAATTATCAGGACCACATAGTTTTCATGGCACTACTGGGCATGAAATTCAAATAGATTTAACTAAATGCGAAGATATTGTTATGCAACTCAGTACAGACCAAGAATATCTCTGACATGTGCCTTAGTATAAATCATGGATATGTGTCATCATCATTAGCCAGTAAATTGCCTGGTGGACTTCATCATTTCAGATGGCTAGCAACAGACAATCGAATCTTAAGATTATGTATCTACAGAAACTCAAGGGAAAATAATAATAATTGAAGACCTACTAAATATTATAAAGCAAATTTATGCTCCAGGATGGCTCTGGATAGAGTCATTTGGTATTTAATGAATCTTAAGGTAGCAGATAAAAAATATGCAGTGATTCTGAAATGCACACTTCAGCAAAATTCCTATTTTGCTCACCCTGAAAATATATTACTAGGACTGACAACAGATGACCGAAAATCGATCAGGGAGTTAACTGTGAGTCGCATAATTCAAGCAAGGGTTCAGAATACCACAGAAAGAACCTTTTTCGGTTTCCAAAAACATTGAACTTTAATGCAAAAGACAACTTGACCATGATCGAATGGGAGTAAGAAATCGGCACTCAACCACCTATTTTTCTAACTACGAGGTTTATAATATAGCAAATGAGCCAGTTCAAACAATAAAGTTTCCATGCCACAGCCAAGGAGTGGAGCATGCAGTAAATATTGAAACAATCTTCTCTAGTAGAATCTGAAATAAAAACAGACATGGAATATTTCGTAAATTTAATTGAATCAAGAAAAGAGGTTCCACAATTTGAGTAGAAAGGTCAATGGCCCCGTTAATTATATTATTTTATATTTTATATATATATATATATATATATATATATATATATATTATATATATATATATATATATATATATATATATATATATATATATATATATATATATATATATATATATATATATATATATTATTATATATAGTTATATACATTCTTCGGTTATATAAATTATTAAGTGCTAATGATGATTTTACTTTTCCCATAAATAAGTAGATGAAAAAGTAAAAGTAAAAGGAGATGATCGTGTAAGAGAGGTAGGGAGCTGTGGGGTCGCACATCCGAAATAATGTACACACTGTGTTATCTCATCATACTGAAGTTTTCACAGTGTGTGAAATTCGGATACAAAATTTCGACCCCGCCATAATATATATATTATATATATATATATATATATATAATATATATATATTATATATATATATATATATATATATATATATATATATATATATATATATATATATTATATATATTATATATATATATTATTAAAGATTTTAATTGAAAGGTAATAAAAAAAAATTTGTTGATTTTACATTTTTTATTAGTTAAAGAAAGGAAAGTTTATAAAAAAAAAATTTCGATTCCAGTACACCCCTATTTTTTTGACTTTGTTAGTTTTGCCTGTACGCCCACTATATATATATATATATATATATATATATATATATATATATATATATATATATATATATATATATATATATATATATATATATATATATATATATATATATATATATATATATATATATATATATATATATATATATATATATATATTTTTTTGTGGTGCCCGCCATAATTCCTTCACAAACACACACACACTCTTCGTCTCAATCCCCCTCACCACCGCCATCATCTCACTCTCCTTCGCAAGTCTCTTCCCCTCATCTAAACTCAAACTCCTTCTCTTCCAAAATCTCTCTCATTCCATCCATCCATCTCCACTTGGCCTTCCTCTCTCACTTCCCCTTCACCTCGGATCTAAGTACAGTGTTCGCCATCTGTCTTCATTCATTCTACACTCGTGTTTAAACTATCTTAATCCACTTTCCTCCTCTCTATCCATCACAACCGTTTTCCATCCACACATCTCCCTTATTTTTACGTTTCCATTTCCATTTACTCTTCTAAAAACACATACCGCTCTCTATCCTTTCATCTCAAACACATTCATACTTTTCCTCGCCTAAGTATGTATCGTCCATGTTTCACACTCGTATATTACAGATGTCAAACACATGCACTCAATCATTCTACCATTTATTTTCTTCAATATTCTCCCCTTCTTCCATACTTCCTTTTAACCCCTCATCACTTTTCATTCCCTCTACCACACTCTTCTTTATTTCCTTTTCTATCCCCCCCCATTTCCTTCCATCAACATTCCCAGATATTCGTACTCTTCCACCTCCACAAATTTCTTTCCTCCCACTTCTACACCCCTACATTCCTCCCCACCTCATCCCCACCCCAATCCTCTTAACTTTACTTTTTGCTGGATTTACTTTAAATAACATGTTCGCGCATTTCCTCACAAACAAATAAACAACCATTCTGAACTTTTCCCCAGACTCTCACCGACATCATCATATCTGCAAACAGCAAAACATTTACCCCCCTCCCCATTCACCCTCCTCACTTCTCAACCTAATACCCTTCCCTTCTCTCTCCATTCCCCTAACTGCACCATCCATCAACAGTTTGTACAACCACAACGAAATTACACACCCCTGTCTCAGTCCCATTCCTACACTAAACCAGCCCATAAGCTCCCTCTTCACCCACATCCTCAATCTACAGTCTTCATAAAGAACCTCCATCCCTTTCAATAATCTTCCTCTCACTCCCTTTATTTCCATTAGTATCTCAAACAACTTCCTCCTACATACTCTATCATAGGCCTTTTCCAAATCCAGAAAACATACATACCCCACTTTATCTTTTTTACGTAATTTCTCACCAGTCATTCACAGTGGGAACACCAGGTCCACATATCTCGTATCCTCACATCACCCATTCCCTCCTTCGTCAATTCTTTCATTCTTGTCACTCATACCCTCCCATAAATCTTCCCTATCACAATCGACATACTTTTCTCCCTATAATTCCTACATACCATCTTATTTCCTTTATAATATATATATATATATATATATATATATATATATATATATATATATATATATATATATATATATATATATATATATATATATATATATATATATATATATATATATATATATATATATATATAAATAAAAAAAAAAAAAAAAAATATATATAATATATATATATATATATATATATATATATATATATATATATATATATATATATATATATATATATATATATATATATATATATATATATATATATATATATATATATATATATATATATATATATATATATATATATATATATATATATATATATATATATATATATATAAGGAAAATATCATGCTTATACTTTTTCCTACGGATTGAAGTCATTGTTTATAGTTTAAATTTTCAACGTACAGCCAACCTTTAACAAACAAATTGATCTGCGTACCGTCGTCTCATTTACTCTTTTCCTCCCTCCTCCTCTCTCTTAGCTCCTTTTTCTTTCTTCCCTCCTCTCTTTTACCTCCCTTTTTCTTTCCCCCTCCTCTTGTACTCTGACTTTCACTCTCTATTTCTCAGCTTCTCTCTCCCCCCCACCCCCTCTCTTTCTTCTTCTTCCAACTCTAACATTTAACAAGCGTTGTACGAGGCATGTTATCTTTATATGCATATCGTAAGGGAGCAGTTTAAAATGTTATTTTTAGAAAAGTAAACTTAGAAGTCAGCCTCTAAAGCAGTAATCCATGTTTTAATTTGAATTTCATAAACTAAATGTTGATAGAGTAAGGAAAATTTTAATTTGAGACAAAATTATATTCCGTTTGAGCCCAAATTTGTATTGAAAAAAATCTTGCAATAAGTTTATTCAAATTTTGAGTTATATATATATATATATATATATATATATATATATATATATATATATATATATATATATATATATATATATATATATATATATATATATATATATATATATATATATATATATATATATATATATATATGAAAAACCGTAATATAATAAATATAATTACTGAACAAAGTACAAGATAATGGATATAAAAAATATATATATATATATATATATATATATATATATATATATATATATATATATATATATATATATATATATATATATATATATATATATATATATATATATATATATATATATATATACAAGGTACATGATAATAGAAGTAAATGATAATACTCCTTTTAAGTGTTGTCAGTTGTCTCATTTCATAAACTGTTAGTTTGTGTAAGTGTTGTATCTCCATCCATTAGGTCATCTGGAGTACAGATGATCCGGTCGTACAAAATTTTCTCCAGCTGGTACACACATTAATCCCAATTTTCAGATTTCATGTAAACAAGTTTATATTATTGCATACCTTTTCAATATAAATACCATTATGCTTAACATACCAAGTTAATTTACAACCATAACCACAAAATATCTTAAATTTAAGAAACTTAAGAAATGTTGTATCTTCAAGAGAAGCTTTTTACAACCTGGGATTCATGATCACATATAAGGAGGGTTTCACAGTGAATTACAAAAAAATATAAACTATATATGGAAAAAAAAAGTTTTCATATCCTTTCATAATCTTTGCGTACATAAAAATCAAAGATTAAACAACAAAATTTATACTTTAAATATTTTTCGAATGAAACTAAAAAATTTCATCAAACTACTTTTTCAGAAAATAATTGTCGTGAATATTTTAAATATATTAATGAACTGTACGACAAATATTTGACACATTTAACACTTAATACACATGGGTAATTCACTTTTTCACTTTTTGGGGATTACAAGGCTTAAAGGTAGAGAAGTACTGTTCTAGACCTTGTACGAAAATGCTTTTTCTCCAGTGAGAGGTTATTTATTTAGCCAAGGAGGCAACATCTACAATTCAAAAAGAAATCGACTTCACCTGAAAAGCTCAAAACCTATTTTTACAACGTATGTGAATCTTAAATGTTGAAAATTAAATTGACCAAATCTTTCAAATTATTTATTTTTTAAAATTTTAAAGTATCACAGTAATTATGTTTAAATTTTTTTTTTTTAATAGATATAATGCAACTGGTCAAAATTTATATTGCAAATTTTGAGGTATCTTTCTATAATATCTACGTCATTAAAATGTGTTTTGAATAAGTTTTAAATTTATTACACCTCTAATCAAAAATTTAAAGGGAATTTTTTTTTTTTTTTATCTGTCAGAAGGTTGAAGTTTTTTATGTCGAAATTGAATATATGCTCTAATTTAAAAAAAAAAAAAATAAAAAATTCTGCCATTCATCCGATTTTTTTTTTTTTTTTAAAAGTTTGTATTTTTTATTTTTTCAAAGGTTATTAATGAATATACCCAAATATTTGTCCTTGGCATACCCAATGCCCAGTTTGCGTAGCTAACACATTGGTGTTCTCAAGAGTCAAGTAATTGTATAAATAGATGTCCAATTAGGGTAAATTTTCAGTTTAAACCAACATTATTTGCTATTAGATTATTTGAAAAGAAAATATTCACTGAAAGACTTTTTTTTTTATATTATTTGAAGGAAGCATAAACTTTAATTTAGAACAAAGACATTTAATTGTTGTAGGTGTATTTCAATATTCATCCACTTAACTCAAAATTGGGACAAGATCCCAAAATATTATGTTACAGAAAAATATTTAAATCGAAGGCCTCTCTCTAATCAAAGGCCTTTTGAAATTTTAAAATTTTATCAGTATATATATATATATATATATATATATATATATATATATATATATATATATATATATATATATATATATATATATATATATATATATATATATATATATATATATATATATATATATATATATATATATATATATTACATATATATATATATAACTGAAAATTTCACAACAATTGGATGAAAAAAAAGTAAATTTTGTTTGAATAATTTATTGGGGTTTAACATTGAACTTGTCCATTACATTTTTTATGCTGTTTTCGTGAATTTTTTTTTCTTTTCTTTTCTTTTTCTTCAGAATTACTTATGCATAGTAAATTACATAACGATTACAGAAAATATCTTTTGCATAATTATATAAAACGTATTTATGGGACCACGTCTCATAAAGAATATGAAGATGTATATCAAAGGCATTTTAAAGTTTAAAATTTATCAGTATATATATATATATATATATATATATATATATATATATATATATATATATATATATATATATATATATATATATATATATATATATATATATATATATATATATATATATATATATATATATATATATTATATATTATTGGAGTTCACGGTAGCTCAATAGGTAAGTCAGTCTCTCTGGCTTAAAGGAACGAGGTTCACCCCTCGCTGTCTTGTGTGTACTGCAAAGTATACAAATCGAGGTTCGAACCTCCGATCAAGTTACCTGAACGGACATAAAAAATTGTCGTTTGTAGGTGATTTTCTGTAGTTAATTAATTACAGTTTACGGCAAAATGTATTATTACGTTAATCTCAATACTCACTTATCGCTTGAAAACAAAGCCTATATATATATATATATATATATATATATATATATATATATATATATATATATATATATATATATATATATATATATATATATATATATATATATATATATATATATATATATATATATATATATCGTAAACCATTCATCTTAAAAAGTTTAAATTTTTTTTTTTTTTTTTTTTTTTTTTTTTTTTTTTTTTTTTTTATATGTCATGCAAAAAAAAATTAAATAATCAAAGGCACCCACCCTACACGAATAACGTAGAAAAACTGTTTGCTTCTCGAGAATTTTGCTTAAATTTGTCATAAAGAAAACGGGATTTATAGAGTATATTAGGACTTGTAGGGTAGCAATATTATGCGTAGCATGCATACTGAGATTGAAGGCAGGAGAAATTATGCCTACCTAATGAACAAAAAATTAAAAATTAAACTATAATTTTGTCGGATTAGGTACATATTATGCCCAAGAAGGAACATTTTGCTCGAAAACATTGAAGAACCTTTTTACAGTTAAAACTTTTTTATATAATAATAATAATAAGTATAATAATAATAATAATAATAATAATAATAATAATAATAATAATAAAGGTATTTGGAACTGTGAAGAACAAAAATTGAAATTTGTATTCTTTCCTTAAAATTTCTTTCAAAATGTTTCTTGCACATAAACGATGTGGTTGCATTTTATTTGCAACTACATTGTACTAATAGGAGCGCTCGTTCGGCAAGTGTGTGCTCGCAATTCTTTCGTCCGTTATATTAAAATATGTGTTTGCAAAAATTTTGCAACGACACTTCATTTGGAATAACAAATCAAATTTGTATGACTTTATATATATATATATATATATATATATATATATATATATATATATATATATATATATATATATATATATATATATTATATATATATATATATATATATATATATATATATATATATTGACAAAACTACTAGCTTCAAAAATTGAGGACGTTATCTTTGAAATTTAAGATGGGTTTACAGATTTATTTATTTTTTTAGGAGGGTGGGGGCGGTAAATTTTTATTATTATTATTATTATCCAAGGGGTAAAAGCGACTTAGAAATTACGTACGGAGAAAGATCGTTGAATATTGTGACATTAAAAAATTTTATTCCAGACTTTCAACTTTAGTCCGATGGAAAATAATACTGTTCAACTTTCAGATGTTTACCATAGATTTCGTTTATATATATATTATTATATATATATATATATATATATATATATATATATATATATATATATATATATATATATATATATATATATATATATATATATATATATATATATATATATAGTGGATTAAATTGTAGGTGTCTCTTCCAAATATTCATTGAATTACGGTTGTAGATTCAGAAGTAACATCTACTGTTTGAAATAATGTAGATGACACTCATCGGATCATATTTTCTACCCTTATATCGGTTCAGGTTCATTGTCAATTATTGGACAAAATTGTAGTCACCCTTCATATTTTAATAATTGTAAATAAATTGTAAAAAAAATTTTGTTAATATAACGGACGAGAGAATTGTGTGCACACACATTGAAGTGATCAAATATTTCCAATAGAATAGCACCAAAAATATTCGTAATTTATTTCTATAAAGAAAAAACTGTAAACACTTTGAAGATAAGAGTAACACACATACGCGAGAAATGCATCAAAATACTTTGAAGATAACGCAACAAACTTTTTCCGTAATACTTAATTGTATTTTGATGCATTTATCGCGTATGTGTATCAAAATACAATTAAGTATTACGGAAAAAGTTTGTTGCGTTAGTTGCAAATCCGCCCTTAATATTTTTATCTTTCGAAAGTTTCTTATTGACTTCTAAGAAGGCTCGTTTTATTCTCACAGTAATACCTCGGTTATCATGTTATATGAGGTGCTACTTTGATCTTCCAAAATGTCAACATACAGTTAAATCTCATATTTGGAAATTAGTGATTAATCTCGTATGTTCATGCAACATAACATAGGGTGGATTTAAGCTAGTCATTACAGCTACTATTTGTCACCCTAAACTCTTAAGTATAATAGATTTTTTATTCAGTTCTGATAACTTGCTGATACACGTTGGAGAGGTTTTGTTATGTTTTTTTAAATTATCATGAATATCAATTTTTATGGCATATGAGCAGAAGACACCCTCATCATACCTTTTTGCATTTTTTATATTTGTTAAATAAATAGATAAAAGCATAAAAAAATATTTTTTTTCACTCATTCATATAGTACATGAATTTTATTTATTGTCGAACGTTAAAAATTTATTAAAGTTAATAAAACTATGCTCGTTTCTTGCAGAAAAATTTTTTATATATATTTTACTTAATTTAAAATGTTTTGAATTGGTTTATTTTCATTATTCCTGCGAATTTTTTTGGTAAAAAAAAAAAAAAAAAAAAAAAAATATATATATATATATATATATATATATATATATATATATATATATATATATATATATATATATATATATATATATATATATATATATATATATATATATATATATATATATATATATAAACAAACGTAAAGATAAAATATGAAGTATTCGAAGAAATGATAATTTTGCTGTCTAAGACCGTCATATTTCTTTTTCTGTTAGGTATGGATCATGAAACGTAGGAAGCATCACCAAGCGTCAAGCCACCAGTGCTTATATTGTCCGTACATTGCCAGGTATAAATATGACTTACGGAAGCATGTTTATACACATACCGGTGAGAAACCTTTTACGTGTCCATTTTGCTCTTATCGTGGGCGACAATCAAGCACCTTGAAACTTCATATCAGAAAACATCATTCTGTTGCCGATTTCTCGGGTATTTGATAATCAATAATGGAAAGCTACTTCATATGTAAGAACAGGATTTTTGAACACGGAAATTATTAGGATTTGCCAATTATCAGGATTTGTGCGGAATGAAGATCGGGACACTTTGAAGAAAAACTTTCTCTTGAAAAAGTTTACTTTTTATAATTATTATTATTATTATTATTATTGAACTTTTCCGTTAAACATTCTCTTATTTAAATGCGTCAAAACAAAAATTTAATATTATCTTTTATACAGTAGAAAATAAATATTAATTTAAGGTATGCCGGAAATCATTAAAAAAGGAAATGCTTAAAAATATATATAAAAATATCTGGAAGCAAACTGCAACAATTTCGGCAAGGAAAATAGCTCGGTTTATAGTAACAAACCGGGATGAGTGAGTACGATGAGTTGCCAAACGTCAAAATTTTAGTTTTCCTATCTACATTTCGATTTCAGTATTATAAATATTTGTTTTCCTTAAAGTATTTTTCAGTAAATTAAATAAATTTATATTATTAGAGTACAACAAAGTGTTTAGGTTTTTATACATTAATGCATGGCACACGAACATTTGTCTATGAGGGTCTCTGCCCACGTACTCCATAAACTTTGAGTGGCTAGAAAATATTGAAATGTCGATGATAATAATTGATATACCACTAAGTTCTTAAAAAGAATGTATTTTTAAGACATTGTCGATATATATTTACAGACATTTTATAAAATAAAAAATAGGGAAAAACTAATAAATGGTTTGAAATGCTTCAACATACAAAGAAGGAAAAAAAATCGTTTAAATTATTCTTGAATAAAAACATTGAACTTTATTAAAACACATCTAAATTTGGGAAAGTTTAAAGGCAATGGCCCATTATTATTATTATTATTTTTATTTTTATTTATTTACATAAGCTGTTCTACCTTTGAGGACTTATCAGTTTATGCTAGAGCTTTTACCAAAAGCAAATTTTTTTATCAGGATTATTCTTTTCCTGACATGTTCAGATTGTTGAAGGTTTTACTACTTTTATTCAAGGAAATTTAGAAGAAAAACTATGAAATATATATATATATATATATATATATATATATATATATATATATATATATATATATATATATATATATATATATATATATATATATATATATAATTTCGTGCTAAATAAATATTAAACGATTATTTCTTTATTTTTAATCATTTCTAACTGTCTTTTAATTAAATACAGGAAAAGAAAATAAAAATTTCATTTAGTTAAATTTAGTATTGAAACACGAAATATTATAAGACTGAATAAGTCATTCCTAAAAATTATTTTCACAAACCGTAATATTGTTATTGAAAGGATAAATACATTAATTTTTCTTTTAACGCGAATTTATTTGTATTTTGCGGATCTGTTACTGACTGTTGCTGTTTAGAAGCTTTGGCAATTCTTAACACATTGTCCCTCAACTCGTCCCCAAGTACTAAAGTATTTCAACTCTTTGTCTCCATCCAATTATCTATAATTTCTTTCTCTCGTTTTTCTTTTGACAGTTCCACAATTTTCTTGCTTTTATCAAAAGGTGAACTTTTCGCCTCTAAATTTAATGCTCTCTCTCTCTCTCCTTCCACCACTTCCCTCCAATTCTCTAATGCCTAACGGTAATTTCTTTTTGACGTTTTTTCTTTTCGCTTTTTATCTTGTACACACACACGCACAGTTTAAATAATATGATGACTCATGGTCATATCTTTATTTATTTCGTTGTTCTCTATCTTGTTTATGAGCTTGCTCCGTGCTTTAGAAGAGTTTTTTTTTTTTCTCTCGTCAACTTCTATAATTTTTCCCTACTGTGAGCGTAAAATCCGGTACTGAAATAGGGAAAACCTCAAAACCATGCAACTTTTATTGCACTAGCCTAGATTGCTAATTTCTCCTAAACTGAATGATTTGGAAACATACTCTGGTCGATAGTGTGGCTTCTGTAAAGAACACTTAACTGATAAGTTTTCCCTTTCCTCGACTCTTGGTCTTTTGTATTTCTGTGAAATATGAAGTTGTCTTGGACATAAAGTTTTTGTATGAATATGGCAAGAAGTTTTTATTTCCATACCTCTACCTTTCGATGTCAATTCTTTCTGTAACTTTATTTCTTATTTGCTTTACTGTCACTTTAGCAGTTGTGGTAGATTGCCATCATATATATATATATATATATATATATATATATATATATATATATATATATATATATATATATATATATATATATATATATATATATATATATAATATATATATATATATATATATATATATATATATGACAACCATCACTTCACATCCTTTACTTATATTACTTTTCAGTTTTAAAAACTACTTACCGTACAACAAATAGCTGATGTTAGGAATGTTTGCTTGGAACAGCTGAAAAACATTATACTCATCTTAGACCTTTCTTAATTGATAATATTTTTGTTCTTGCTTCATCTCCTGTTTTCTTTAAAAAAAAATATTTTTTCCCACTAAATTATTATTATCTAATAGGCTTGCTCAGGAGTGACCTAACTTCATGTATTTCAAATTGGTCACATAGCATTTATATTTGTGAATCACCCGTAAAAGTAAGGTGGTTTGTAGTTTCCCCTAACGGTTTTCCCAGATTATTTATTCTTTAGTTTCGAGATATGGCCTCTCAAAAAGGTCCTTTTATGACCAAATTTCAAAAATTCCCAGAGTTTGAGGCTATATCTCGCCTTCAAAAAATATCATTTAGTAATGCGCTAAATAAAAGTTGTAGCCTTGTCCCTCTTCTAAACAATATCCAAAAATAATTAGTAGGTAGTGTTTTCTTTTAAATTTTTTCTCCGGAATTGTACGATTTTTGCAAATGTTTTCTCAAGTGCTATAACTTTTTTTCTAGACGTGATATCCATAATCTGTTCCCATTAATGCAAGAAATTAGGGCTACGGTTATTCAGTTAAATTTCAGCTCATGTGTACCAGTTGTTTGACCCCGGTATTCATTTTTTTCAATTTGGGTCCAAATAATTTTCAAACAGTTATAGACTCAGAAAAACGCTCGAAATCAACTTAGAACTTCGAGAAAAAATGCATATACTCTGAAAATTTCGGCTCAATCGGTCAAATAATAATTTAAAAAATGTAAAAAAAAATATGAAAATTTTTTTTTTTTTTTTTTTTTTTTTTTTGACAACTCCTCTTCTGCTAGTGAATGTTCATCTTTGTTTTGATTTTAGATACCCCCATAAATATTGGTTGAAATTTTTTTACTTGGAACACCTGGAAATACTCTTCCAATTTCCTGATTGCAGATGTTACATTTAGCTATTTCGAGCATATCCTGAAACATTGTAAAGTACTCCCATACTGCTGAAACTGATCTTTCAACTATATTGACCGAAAGTATAAGCAAAATAATTTTGAGACAATTTTGATATATAGCAATAAAATAACAATGATGTATAAATACAGGTTATATTGATAATTTTATATCTTACATTTTTTAAAGCTTTACCTTAGGGCCTTACCTAGGTAAACCTGTTGAATCACTGTTGTGAATCAGGGAAAAAAAAAATTCCATACTCTTCTAAAACTTATACAAAATTTGTAATTTTCTGAATTTTTTTTCGGAGAATGTGCATAAAAATCATTAATTTAAATGAATTTATTTATTCTATTCCTTCCTTATAATTAAATAAACCTCAATTAAATTTATATCAAATTTTCTAAACCCAAAATTTCAGTGCGTTTGACCTCTACCAATTTTAGGCAACTCCGACCAGAACCCCGTCCCCAGCAAAATTCCAGCACGGTCGGTCCCTAATCCCAACTCATCATTGCTCCTTTCAATCACTATCCTAATATCTATTTTATTAACTACTTTGCATTTTAAAATGATTTCGATATTTTTTTTTATCTCTTAATTTTACATACTATTTAAATCTTAGTGCAGCTATGAAAAAGAAACTAAAAGTTAGTATTCCTTCAATGAGTGTGTATGTATATATATATATATATATATATATATATATATATATATATATATATATATATATATATATATATATATATATATATATATATATATATATATATATATATATATATATATATATATATATATATATATAATATATATATATCACTTATTTATTTAAAATAATCATATTTTAAGTCTGGAAAAACTTTTGTATTGGAAATAATTTTTTTAAAGAGAATTTTATGTAGGCAATTAATTTTATTATCTATTGTTAATTCTGATATTTTAGATTGTCAGTAAATAAGTATTTAATTTGTAGGTCTGCTATAATAAAATTTTTGACGATCTATAAAAAAATTAACAGTAGGGTTTTTTAAAAGAAAATAATTTCTCATCAAATATATATATATATATATATATATATATATATATATATATATATATATATATATATATATATATATATATATATATATATATATATATATATATATATATATATATATATATATATATATATATATATATATATATATAAATTTCTTTTTATTTGGTTTCCTTTCTTTTTAATGTTTTATACTTATTTTATTTCCGATGACTTATTTTCACGAAATTGAACTTGTGAATTAGTAAGTAAAAGTGAAGAATTTTTTTTTTTTTAACTCGATTTTTATACTTTGTCTTTTCCTTAAAAACTTAGCTAACCGAAACGTAATTTTTGTAGGTTAATGAATCACAAGGGAATGTGTTTGGTTTAGAAGGTTTTGCCTTTTTATCCTCCTCACCTGCCAACAAATCTACTTCCTCTTCATCCTCAAGTCGAAAAGAATGTCCGTATTGTGGCAGAGTCTTCTTCAACTCTCGCGATACACATCGCCACATTCGGACTCACACCGGCGAGAAACCTTTCTCCTGTCCTCTCTGCCCTTACCGATCCTCAAGACAAGACACGCTTAAAATTCATATCTCTAATAAACATAAAAGTCTTTTAAAATTCTAACATTTGTCTTTCAGATTGGCTTTTACCATATGACCATGTGATAAATCATTTGCCTTCTATATTTTAGGAAAGAACTTCAATTGTTTCCTTTCTAATCCATTATAATAATGTTAAAAATGCTAATTAAAGATTAACTGTAGATGTATTTTGAATGCTTGAATTTGTTTATCTAGCGGTTTCCGTAGTGTGGAAATGCTGATTTTCACTTTTTAAAGAGAATTGTATAAATTTATAAAAGTTTTCTAGACTTTTTTTTTTTTTTTTTTTTTTTTGAAGTTATTTATTAATGGATAAATAAATTAAAAATTGTAATTTTATTTTGTGTTGTTATCGTTCAGCGAATTTAACTTTAGGATGCGATGTTGCTCGAAAGAGCTTTCAATGTTACGCTTTTTATTGTCGTTAAGTTCAATGAAATTTCGGAAAATTATAGCCTAACTCTATCCTGTGGTAAACCCCAATTTTACATTTTGTTGTTGTTGTTGTCTGGTTGTGTTCGGGAATGGCTACATTTTGCCTTCAATAAAACGTCCATTTAACTGTTTGTTGTTGAATAATTGCTTATGTTAGAGTGTTTTTTGTTATCATGGGAATCCCCTTCGGTTGTAAAATGCTTAGTTTTATTTTTCAGAGCTCTTTGTACTTTACGTTCAGCCTATATTACCCTATTTGAGTATATATAATATATATGTGAATTACTTATAGAGATTTTTTAAATGTTAATGTATACCTTAAATATCACTGATAAACTTTAAATCAATTATACGTTATGCAGTATTCTTATATCACGGTTATTATTTTTATATACATACATTAATAAGTAAAAGACGACTCAATGAATACTGATTTGAGCATGTTCCTGCTTACAAATACTTGGCTTCTTCTTGTATACAGAATATCACGATGCCAGGTTCAGTTTCGACCCATCTTTGTACACTTTGTGGTAAATCGTTTGGGCAGTCTGGGGACCTCCGTCGACACTTGCGCATTCATACCGGAGAAAAGCCGTTTATGTGTCTTCGATGCCCGTACACAGCTGTTCGTCGAGAGCATCTTATACATCATGCGTGGCGCATTCACAATGAAGTTCTTCCTAAACGTCATTGGCGGCATCACAAACAAAATTCTTGATTTTTTTGAATTATTTTCCGCTATAATTGTATACAGTAAGCTCGTTATTTAGTAATAAAAAAAACATTAAATCTTTTAAATATATATATATATATATATATATATATATATATATATATATATATATATATATATATATATATATATATATATATATATATATATATATATATATATATATATATATATATATATATATATATATATATATTGGCATATGTTTCATCTGTCTTAAAATTTATTAAAGTTAATTTTTGCCTATTTTATTTTACATTCCTTCAATCTTCTTTTTATTTATTTTTACTTACATGCTTTAAATATGCTTTTAAAGGTTGTGATCGCGTTAGTTCGAATATTTAAAACCTCACAAAACAACTTTATTAAAAAAAAAAAATTTTTTTTAATTACCTTATGAAATCAATGTAGTAGACTTGAGATTGCTAAGGAATTTTAAAAGAAGAAAAGTAAATTTTTACTTTAAAATAAGTAGTGTGTGTGTGTGCAATTTATAGTAATAATTTCATAACATTCTTTATAAATAGAGCAAAAACGAAATTTTTTTAAAATGCTTTCCTATTTCTCGATATATTGGAAATTTAACAAACATTGAGTGTATTATTGCTTCAGGAAACATTTATTCTGCTATAGGCCAAGAGTTATTCGCCACAGAACTCAAAATGAAGCATTATAAGAATTAGTATTTTTGTATTTTTTTTAATTTGAAAACTCAGTATCTATAACTGCATTACATTTAGAATATATATATATATATATATATATATATATATATATATATATATATATATATATATATATATATATATATATATATATATATATATATATATATATATATATATATATGTGATGTAACAGGATTCGGATCTGGCCGGAGTTTTTTCAAAGTCCGGCGCCTCCCAGTTTTAGTTTTCCGTAATTAATTCAGAAAAAATATCCTTAAAAATATGAACATCTTAGATTTACACAGTATAATCCATTTATTAGCTTGAGAAATTTTTAATTTTTGTTTTCTGCACAAGTTGAGATATTTCTTGTACACTGATGAATCCTTTTAATAAATAATAGGTTTATATCATTTTAAAGCTTTCCACGTTGGAACTTATATCTTGAAACTTTTAATAAACTTTGCTGCAGTTGAAGGGTTTATGTAGTGAATGGCTTCTTTAATCGTCTTGTACTATTATAAGTATTGAAAATATTATGCCGAATAAATATCTATAAAAAA
The DNA here is from genome assembly GCA_009176605.1 of Armadillidium nasatum. Taxonomy (NCBI): domain Eukaryota; kingdom Metazoa; phylum Arthropoda; class Malacostraca; order Isopoda; family Armadillidiidae; genus Armadillidium; species Armadillidium nasatum. Next base: position 36,090 of record SEYY01000509.1, on the reverse strand, counting down.
ATATTAAATTTGTAATAGATATTAACTTAGGGCACAAGATTTAGGTATCTAAAAATGATTGAATTTCAAAATTATCCATTTTCTTTTTTTTTTCTTTCATCTAATTTCACAATAAGAAATGAACGTTAATAATAATGAATTGTTGGATTAGATATAATAAAGTGAGTTAAACTAAACTTCGATTTTTGAGTATTTATTTGCATACTTAGCCTTTTAGTATCTGATTCCGGTTTGAATGGCAGATTTTGAATTGTACAGCCTTTAAAAATTCATATGTGTACCGAATAAAAGTTTAGGTGTATACCTCCTTTAAATAATATCCAAAAATAATGAAATATCTCTGTTTAGATTTTTTATTTTTCTACACTTATCTGACAGTGTCGAAATTGTCAAAATTGAAAATAAGTTTCTTTTGTTCATCCAATTCATATGAAATTTTCAAGGTAAATGCATAAATAAGTGAAACAAGTTTTATTAATTACTTTTTTTTTTTTTTAATCATTTTACCATTGCACACGATATTGTATTGGCTATCCAAATTAATCAAGCATGGTGTAATCAGAGGTAGAATTGTTAAGAAATAGAAAATTGGCATAAATAAAAGTTGTAACTCTTTCAATTCTTTCTTTAATATTGTAATAAAAATCGAATGAATAGTAAAAATATTAAGAATATATTTTCAGCTTCGACGCCTCTCCCGGATAATGTGAA
>SEYY01000509.1:30379-32879 GCA_009176605.1 Armadillidium nasatum | reverse complement strand
CACGAATTGACTCACACTGGAGAGAAACCTTTTAAGTGTCCATATTGTGACCACAGATCTGTTCAGTCTGTTAATTTGGATCGTCATTTGAAAATTAAGCATGGGGATAAATTTGGACAGATTTTAACAGAAACAAATTTTGACCGTTCTCCCCCTGTATAGTCAGAACTATTTAAAAAAAAAAAAGTCAGCCCTGAAAATTAGTTTATTTATTTTAAGAGAGTGCAGTGGTATACTAATTTTTAGATACATTAATAAAATATTTATAAAAAAAATTTTCTTATGTAACTGTTTGGACAAAGACTAAGGGTTTAGTAATTGAGTGAGACATTCTATTCCATTCTGTTGTTGCAATCCAATTTTGTTTGTTCGTAGGTGTATGGCACTCCAATGAAGAACCTTTACTACGAGTGTGAGAACAGTTTAAACTCTGATGCACGAGGGATGTCTCACTCAAACATCCGTGGGTACAAATATCATTCATGTCCATATTGCCCGTACGGATCACATCTAAAATCTAACCTTCAAAACCACATTCGAATCCACACAGGTGAAAAACCTTTTAAATGCAAATTCTGTCAACTCAGTTTTAATGTCCGAAGTAACCTTAAGAGGCACCTTCGTCAAAAACATCCATTAATGTCTTTGTCTTAGAAATTAAAATAAAATTAATATTATTTGATAATAATTATTGTTGTTAGTATCGTATTATTGACTTTGTTAAAACAAAATATACTGATCATATACAATGTTTTTGTTCCTTTTTTTGGTGTGTGAAAGATACAAACAAATGAATTCTAATAATTGAAACCAATAATATATATATATATATATATATATATATATATATATATATATATATATATATATATATATATATATATATATATATATATATATATATATATATATATATATATATATATATATATATATCGATGGGTAAAAGCTGACGGTCTACTAAGTTCCAGCAGAGTTGGAGAAAAAAAAAAAAAGAACATGTCCAATTAATGCCCAACATGTGTTTGGAAGTGTACAAGTTAAAAGAAATAGGAAAAAATAAAAATGGGAGTATGTTCCAGACTTTACCAATATAATGCATGTAAAATAGCATAAAAAGGATGAGACCGTGTAGAAAGGCGAGTCTCCAAGCACTTCTTAAAGTGTTAGATATACGTCTAATGAATTGAAAAGAGCTTTGTCAGTTGTAATTGTGATAATATATATATATATATATATATATATATATATATATATATATATATATATATATATATATATATATATATATATATATATATATATATATATATATATATATATATATATAATAGAGATTGAAAAGTGAAAGTAGGAAAGTTAACAAGACAAAAACTCTAGACGACCTCTCTTTATTAAGGAGTGCAATACGTGAGGAACCACCCTGGATATGTGATGCATACTCCATACGAGGGCAAATAATGCCCCTATACAGAGGCAGCATCTAGAGTGGTGAGAAAAGGTTCCTAAGGCCCCTCAGAGCACGTAAATTTAAAAACTTGTTCAGAAAGATAGAATATTAAACTTCCATAAAAAAGGAATACAAAGAATATTAAGAACGGAAGTTTGCTTCATTTGTGTGGAAGATTATGTTGAACATTTAGATGAAGGGACTTTTTTTTTAAGTCATTGAAAAACTTGTTTGTCGCAACTTCAGATACGAGAAAAATAAATTAATTGTTATTGAGTGGGTTGTCTCCTATATTGAAGTAACGATGGTTAGAGTCTTCAGCAAAATAACGGATAAGAGACGAAGTGATAAAAACGGGCCAATTATTAGGCTCCAAAGTGAAATTGCAATTGGATATTCTCTAGCGCTCACTAGACCCAATTGGGAAAAGAGGGAGTGGGTAATCACATCGCTTATGACGGCGGAACTACATTCTCCCATATATATATATATATATATATATATATATATATATATATATATATATATATATATATATATATATATATATATATATATATATATATATATATATATATATATGCTACAGTGGCACAACGGTAGAGTTAACTTACGTGGTTGAGGGGACGTCCGATCCCTCATGCGGATCTTATATAGAAATAAAAAATGGCAATGTCACTAAAATCTAAAATATATATATATATATATATATATATATATATATATATATATATATATATATATATATATATATATATATATATATATATATATATATATATATATATAGGGCTATACGTGTGTGCGTCTTTACGTGTTTGTATGTAACTAAATAAAGAGAGGATGTTTGGTTATGCAAAAAGTCTACTTATGCAGCTGTATTCCCATAATAAAGAATATGATAAAGAGCCTATAAAAACAGCGATCATTATATATATATATATATATATATATATATATATATATATATATATATATATATATATATATATATATATATATATATATATATATATATATATATATATATTATATATATATATATATAAT
>SEYY01000509.1:22879-25379 GCA_009176605.1 Armadillidium nasatum | reverse complement strand
TCTCTTGTCCGAATTGTCGACATCTCGTTTTCGTAAAGTAAAATTGTCGACACCATTTCTTCCAATTTCGTTCAAATTGTTGGTTGATTCAACAATTCGTGATGGCCAATCTTTTGACTAAATTGAAGACAAAATAATGTTATTTATTTTTAGTTTATATATATATATATATATATATATATATATATATATATATTATATATATATATATATATATATATATATATATATATATATATATATATATATATATATAGGATCTTTTTAAAGTATCTCTAACCAGCCGATTGTAACGAAATTTATACAATTTGTAGAATATGACCCCAAGAAAAAATTTTCTCTTACTGTTGGCCTGATGAGGGAGACAGGAAATGCGTCTCTGAAACCGTTGCCACTTCGTTTTTGTTTTTAATCCTCCGTTGTTGATTATTTTATTATCTTCAATGTTTGTATTTTTTTAGTGTTTTACTTTTTAAATTTTTAATTATAGTGGTTTTAAATACTAAGTTATATTAATAGAGAGTGAGCGAGTTAACCTTCTTTAAAGATCAATATTATATATATATATATATATATATATATATATATATATATATATATATATATATATATATATATATATATATATATATATATATATATATAGTATATATATATATATATAATATAATATTACTCGCTATATATATATATATATAGATATATATATATATATATATATATATATATATATATATATATATATATATATTATATAATATTATAAAAAAAAAAAAAAAAAAAAAAAAAAGAGAGAGAGAGAGAGAGAGAGAGAGAGAGAGAGAGAGAGAGGCCTATATTTGGGGAAAAATATCTTAATATTTCTGAAACCACCGATAGTCTCATAAAAAAAAAAGAGTGCTTATATTCAGTAGATCCTTACTTTTATCATAACCACCACTTACGGATCTGGGGTTACGGTTATCTGGGGCCCCCAAAGTTCAATCGGATTATGATCAAAAATAGGCCTGAAATCAATGAAAGATAAATTGTTTCAGGAAAGTTTTGAAAAATCGATAAAAAAAACTATATTTAAAGTTGCAGACAAGAGAATATAATATTGATCATCAACGCATTCAAACCCAAGAGAAAAATGGTTTATTAGCAAAAAAATTTATGCATGCGGCCAAATCGTCGATACATTCAAACTTTTGTGAAAAATATTTGACAGATATTTTTGAAAAGTGTCAACGAAATTGATCTAGATTCTTCATAATGTCAAGAATTTTTGCTCATTTTAACATTTTAAAACATTAAATTCACCGATTGAAACTTAAATAAAAGTAGTAAACTTTTTATAAAAATTTGCAAGTTGGAACATTTTGTACAAGTTTCTTAACTAATTTCATCGTTCGTGTTTATTCACCTGTATTATATAAATATTGCAACAAAAATAGTCTTAGAAAAACCCATAATACTCTTTTACTGACATGAAAAAGACTTAACTGACACAACATTTTTATAGTAATATTTTCTTTTATATATATATATATATATATATATATATATATATATATATATATATATATATATATATATATATATATATATATATATATATATATATATAATTCTGGTCTGATCATAAGAGTAAAGTGCTGAAAAAAAACAAAAGAGAAGAAATAGCAAGATATTAGAAAGGAAACATCATAAAGAGAAGAAACTTAAAATAGTACCAAATAATGTTCTGAAGGAACATGGATTAAGGAAAAAGGAACTGAACAAGCTCAAAATGATCGTGTTCAAAGAACTTTGATCTTAAATTAGTTTTTTTTTTTTTTTTTTTTTTTTTTTTTTAAAAATTAAAAATTTATGAATTGAAAAGTTAATCTTGAAGCAACAAATGTGATATGAATTAATTTGAAAAATTAATTCATTTTTAAAACAAAATTAGACCTTTCAACCTGAATATTTTTTTTAAAAGTGAATTTTTTTTCACCTCGAACCATTTAAATCCACAATTGAACTTATCAAAAAGTTACAAAGGAATGGGAACATTTATCAGTTATTTGTCTTCTCGTGTATAACTGTGTGATCTCCAGTTGACCACAATTTTCTATATTGGGGGAATTGGCGCTAAGCGAACTAATAATAGTAAATTTACCGTAAAAAAAAACCGATATCCCTAAGAAAAACTATGTCTTAACTATCTCTTTTAGCCAGTTCTAGGTTTAACTAGGTAAAACTAGATTACTGGTTTGGCCCCTGACGAGTAATAGGAATTTTAGTTATCATGGTTAATCATATTGTTCTTTAATTTTATGAGTAGTCTGTTTAGTTTGTCTTCGGCCAGAGTCCGATATATGAATAAGTTTAAGACGATTATTGGTTATTATACTAAATTTCCAAGTATCGGAAAGCTAATATGGTAACTAAAGAACTTCCTATTACAGTATATATAAATGCAAGATTTGACCATCTTACTTTATTTGTTTTAAGCTCTATGCCTAGATGAAAATGC
>SEYY01000509.1:20000-22779 GCA_009176605.1 Armadillidium nasatum | reverse complement strand
TGTAAGTAAAGGAAATTTTCCCCCCCAAAAAAATTAAGTCAAATTTAGATCCTAGTGGTGTCTCTGGTGATTGTTTGTTAGAAGTATGTAACATAGTATACTTCGTATATAGTATGTGATGAAAGAGCAATAGACTAAATTTTGAACATTCGTAAAAAGTACTAGTTTTAAGACATAAAATGCCTTTAGTAAGGTTCGTATGTTGAATATCATTTTTTATAACCTTTATCTCTAAATGGGTGGAAGTTAGGGATAGTAGTGTGTTGTGGGATACATGATTTCTTGGGCCTTTCTCCTCATTCTGGTAATACGTTCAGAAGCTAATAAAACCTTTGTCCTTTCCAATGTTTCTGCTTCATTTTGGTATTATTAAATTTAGAATCATTTCCGAACCTGAATTAAAAGCAAATGTCTCATATTTAATTAAAAATGTCAGTTGTCTTTCAATTTTAAAATGTTATATTCCTTTAAACTATAACCGAATGAAAATGGCGCAAAGGTCGTAAATTTTGAATAATTAAAGACTTGCAAAACTGCATCTTAAGAGAATTTAATTAATTTCATTCATACAAAATAGAATTTTAGCATTCATGGATGATCTCCTATTATATAAATATACCAACAAAAAATCAGTTTAGAAAATGCATATTTTTATTGACAAGAAAAAAAGAAATTGCTCAAACTTTAATATATATATATATATAATATATATATATATATATATATATATATATATATATATATATATATATATAATATATATATATATATATATATATATATATATTAGTGATGGTATTCGCATCCCTCATCTCATCAAAATTAACATCCGCATCCGCAAATGTTAAATTATGACATCCGATTCATCCTTAATATAATATATAATATATATATATATATATATATATATATATATATATATATATATATATATATATATATATATATATATATATATATATATATATATATATATATATATATATATATATATATATATATATATATATATATATATTTGAAGTTGTGAGTGATGGAATTGTACTTATTCTTCTTAATGAGACCTAGATCAAGATTCAGCTTCCACAATGATTACCTTATACATTTGCTTTACAAGGCAATCAAACTCACTGCAACAGTTAACAATTTATTATAATATATCAGAAAATATTTTTGTAAGATATTTTATTTATTCAACCACTCAAATTTTAAGGCACAAACAAAACCAGTATCAAATTTATTCAAAGTATTCTTAAAACTTGCATATTCAATCTCGGTTCAAACCGGTCTCCCCTCAATCTGGAACACACTCCTTTTATCTATTTTCCCAACTTCTTTGACTTGCACACTTTCAAACGCCGTGTATCGAAACAAGTCGGCCATTAACTGGCAATGATTCTGACTTCCCTCCAACTCTGATGAAATTTGAACAGATTTCCGGTATTTCTCCAACTTTAATGGAATTTGGTTGGGTTCTGTCCTTTGTCCACCAGAGGATATATATATTATATATATATATATATATATATATATATATATATAATATATATATATATATATATAATATATATATATATATAATATATATATATATATATATGGGCTACAGGACTAGAAACCTGGCCCTATAATTATTGCTTACTGCTTTTAACAACTCCAGGACCAGCATGGGAAAACCTCAGCTCCGAGAAGCATGATCTTCTGGAGAGCTCTTTGAGAAAGTGTTTAGAGGTTAGATGGAGAAGGCGTTAGGTCCACTGAAAGGGTGAAAACCCTCCTTGGGAGTTTAAATAAAATTCAAAGACTGGCACTGAAACCAACGAGTCGAAAAACATGATCCTTTAGATCACTCTAGAAGAGGGGCTTTTAAGAGCAGATGGTGAAATATGCCAATCCCACTGACAGGGTGAAAACCCTTCCAGGGAGAATATATATTTTGTTCCTCATTGTTAAAAAAAAATCTGGTATCCTTATCGGTCATTTTTGCCGATACCGATACCTGAATGTTCGATATCGATATCTAAAAATATACCGATACCGATACTTTACTCCATTTCTAATATATATATATATATATATATAATATATATATATATATATATATATATATATATATATATTATATATATATATATATATATATATATTATATATATATATATATATATATATATTGTAATACTAACCAAATTCACGATAAGTTTATTACGAACTTCTAAGACTGACATAAAAAAGGAAAAATATTCTCGTGTTCAAATACATCCGCAAAACTTATTGAATCTCAAACGTCTTTTTGAATACGTCGAACTCCGAGTTATATATATCGTCTACTTAACCAAGATCTTCAATAAATGTTGACAACTTGACTATTCCTCTCCTCTGGGTCGATCAGTCATAATTTCGAAATCACAAACCTAAGTCTGATAAAAGAAAAACAACAACATTCCAACCTCTTATCGTCCAGTCTCACTTATCTCAGTTTTAAGTAAATTACGAAAAAAAGTAAAGAATACGGCCAAATGCAGTATATATTTTTAAAACTTCCAAGACTGCTTTAAAAATTCATGAACTGCAACAACAGCACTAACTACTGGAAAACAAAATAAGATTGTGAGGAAAAACGACACACAAAATTTTCTTTAAAAAAAAGAGCGTATGCAAGTAGCAATTCAGAAGAGCAATGTTCATTGTAAAAGCGATAGTATAAGAATAATGAAGAAGCAACCGTTTAGCAATGGGAGTAGAAAAGTAAATGAGGCGAATATCCCCAGACTCCAAT
>SEYY01000509.1:0-12500 GCA_009176605.1 Armadillidium nasatum | reverse complement strand
ACATTTTTACTACATAATCAATTAATAATTAAACGTAGATTCGACTCGCTGAGAGACAGGACAGACACTTCTTCCATCGGCTTTATTGTGCCCCGAATTGCTTCACCAAATCTCTCGGATAACATTTTCACTCATTTGAAATTTTGAACGTTAAGAAAAGCTTTATGCCTATTGGTCGCTGAGAGCGTCAAATGCATTTCAATTTGTTTCTTTTAAATACCATCTACATTAAATATTTGTTGTTCATTTATAGCAGGGTTGGGGATTTTTTTTTTTTTTTATGTATGAATCAAATTAAAAAAAAAAATTCATTTTAAAATTTTTTTTATGAATATATAAATCAAATTAAAAAAAAATTTTTTTTTTTTTACTTTATTGATTTATTTAACTACAAGTCTTATTTTTTATTAGAAAGCTTATTCGCCTAAGTAATAATGACTAAATATTGTAAATAAGTAAAAATACTTAATTAATTAAGTTATTTAAATTATATTTTTTTTAAAAAAGTACAAGCAATTTAAAAAAAAATATATATTAAAATGACGAAAATGAGACTGATAGAACCAATTCACTGTATTTAAATTTTCAATTTTAAACTATATTCTATTATTATTTTTAAAAATATTTTATGGTTCTGTGCTGTTATTTAATTATTATTATTATTATATTATTAAAATAAATACGGTATTAAAAAAATATATATATTTATTTTTAGTGTCAGAACTCCACTTAAATTTTGAAGAAAAATAAAACTATTAATTTCTATAATTAGAAAATAAGTAAATAGAGAAAGTTAGAGCTTTGAATAGAATATTAATGTAAGTGAATTGGTCCGATTATATCAATTATTAATTTAAAAAAAAAAAAAAATTTCATCTTGGGGGAGGAAGGGGGGGAAGATTTTGTGTTAGTTTGCTGAATGTTGTTGGTACATTTCAATCCTAAACCTTTTTATTCTCTTTTGTTCCTTTTTTTCACCTCTACTGGTACTACATAATTCTATGGAGCTAATTAATTACAATAAACTTTGTTGAATAAGCTTTTATTTATATAGCTACTAGATAGCTTTTATTCATTTTTTTTTTTTTTAATTCAATAAAATTTGCTATTAATAAGGGTTGTTGTGTCACGGTCTTATTCGTATAGCTTGCAAAAAATAAATAAATAAAAATAATAATTAAATTTAATAAAAGAAAAAAACATTTCTATTGAAATTTTAAAATTAATAAAATTTATATAATGCACCCGCCTTTTACAGTCAATATCTAAAGCCAGAATTCAAAAGTAAAACAGTGTTGCAGGTTTCAATAATTTAGCAAAAAATATCGTTGGACGTTGATTAATTTTTGCCCCAGCGCGATAAACTGCTTAAATTTATATCAATTTTAATTCCTTTTTTTTTTTTTTTAAAGTTCTCTTCCGATATTTTGACCCTAAAAATAAGAAGACAGTGATTTTTTTTTTTAATCATAAAATAAAAAAATCATGATTTTTAAAAAAAAAATTACTTAAAAAAATCAATTGATATATGTTATTTAATTTTTATTATGCCATCCCTGATTTTGAGTACGTCATGTCAATTATACTATTATCATTATTTATATGAAAACCTCTAACTAATTAATCTAGTAACACGAATTCTCTAGCATATATATATATATATATATATATATATATATATATATATATATATATATATATATATATATATATATATATATATATATATATATATATATATATATATATATATATATATATATATAACCTGCCAATTATGAAAAATAATACATAACCATTTAAAAGGGGAATGCTGAAAAAATTACAGATAATCCAGGTCTTATATATATATATATATATATATATATATATAATATATATATATATATATATATATATATATATATATATATATATATAATATATATTATATATATTATATATATATATATATAGTTGAGTGTATGTAAAAGAGGAACGATTCAAATTAACAAAACCGAAGAGTGTAAAACAAAGAGTCACAGAGAATGGAAAGAAGATCACCAGTAGAGAGTATCTTTCAAAAGCCATACTGGCGATCAGAGATAAGATTTGAAGAATTGAGATGTTTCCAAATCTTCCTGTTAAGGATAGATTCGAAAACTTTAGAAAGGACGGAAGTTAAAGAAATGAGACGATAGTTATAGGGTTGAGAGGGGGCCCCCCTTTTCGACACAGACTGAATGAGCTCACGTTTCCAGTAAGAAGAGAAGGTTGAAGTAGAAAGAAATAGACGAAATAGTTTACCAAGGAATGGTGCAAGCTCTGAAGCACAAGTTTTGAGAACCACAGGAAGGATACCATCAGGACCGTACGCTTCTTAGCATTAAGCTCAGAGAGAGCAGAAATGACATATTTAGAAGAAATTACAATTTTAGACCTAAATGAGTTTAAGGGAGTTGAAGGAGGAGGAATAGCTCCAAAATCATCTAAGGTTGAATTAGAGGCAAAACTTTGTGGGAAGAGTTCAGTTTCAGAGAAACGTAAACAAACGGCAGATATGCCGTCGGAAGATGCTAGAGGAGGGAAAGAGGAAAAAGCAAAGTTAGAGTTAACATTTTTTTGTAAAATGCCAGAAATGATGTGAGGAAGAAGAACCAGAAAGATTATTGCATTTTCTATATGGAAATGAGTTTTTGGTTTTGCGGAGGACAGATTTTGCACAATTCAGGGATGAAACGTAAGTTCAATGAGTTTCTGGAGTTTGAGGACGACGGTAATTCCCTAAAGGAAGCATCCTTGCAGCGAATAGCACGAGAACAAATAGAGTTAAACCAAGGTGTAACTTCTATTTCTACTCTGCTCTACACTTCTACTCGACAGGCTACTCTACTCTGAAGGCTTAGTAAAAGGGAAAGAATATGGAGTGTATGCCTCCATGCCAGAGAGAATCACCCCAGTAATGTGCTCGGCAAACTCCGAGGGACCCCTCCCACTGAAGCAATAATCATTCTACGGGAAATCAAGTGAAGTACGACTGCAAGTCCGACCAGCTTGCGGTACCGAAATGCCACCAGTATAAGATGAATGAATTGAAGTTAGAAAAAGGTTTAGAATGTTGGGTTCATCTCCAAGACGATCAAGGGTACGAGTAGGAAGTTGCACCAACTGCTCAAGATAGTTTTGGATAGCGAAATGTAAAGTACATTCATCGACTGTATCATGAGAACTAGAAGAAAGCCATTGGCGGTGGTGAACATTGAAATCACCTAATATTCGTCTATGTCTTTCTACTTCAATCTTCCCTTTTTGCTGGAAACGTGCGCTCTGTGCCGAAGAAGTGGGACCCGTCTCAACCCTCTAAACTACTGTCCTACTTCTTTAACCTTCATTTTTTCTAAAGTTTTCGAATCTATCTTTAACAGGAAAATTTTTGAAACATCACAATTCTTCAAATCTTATCTCTGATCGCCAGTATGACTTTCGTAAAAAATGCCGTTCTGGTGATCTTCTTTACCTTCACTCTGACACTTGGTCCTCCGCCCTTTGGCAATTCAGTGAATCTTTTGCTTTGGCGCTGGATATATCGGAAGCATTCGATAGAGTGTGGCACAAACCTCTGATTTCCAAACTTCCTTCTTTCGGAATCTATCCTTCTCTCTGATTTTCTTTTTCCCGGTAGTTTTATAGCAACTCTTGTAGACGGCCATAGTTCATCCTTTAAATCTATTAATAGTAGTGTTCCCTAATGATCTGTCCTATCCCCAACAATTTTTCTGCTTTTCATTAATGACCCTCTTTTTGTTACTTCACCTATGCCGAAAACTCCACCCTTCATTACTCTCTTCAATTTGAATGGCGCCCCTCCCAACAGCAGTTAATAGATGCAAGGAGGTAGACTTGGAGCAATGGACCTCTGATCTTTCTCGTATTTCAAATCGGGACAGAGAAAACATGGTTGTTCTCAATGCCGCCAAAACTCAATTCCTCCACTCTCTACTCGACACAACCTTCCACACAACTATGGTATCATCTTCGAAAACACAAAACTCAAACGTTCATCTGTCCTTAATATTCTCGGTGTTTCTTTTTCTCGTGATCTTTCTTGGAAAGATCACTTTGCTTCTCTTTCTAAACAAGCTTCTAAGAGGTTAGGTTTTCTGAGGGTCCTTCAGAATTTCTTCACTCCACCCCAGTATAGAGTACACCTCATACATCTGGGGTGGTTCCATTCATACAATTTTCCTTGAAAATGTGGAATCTATTACTTTTCGTCTTATCAACACTTCCGCTCTCACTAATACTCTCCAATCTCTTTCTACCCGTCGAATTATCGCTATTACAATAGACGCTGCTCTTCTGAATTCTTCCGTTGCATTTCTCTTCCATCGAGAAGGGCTCGTGTGACACGTTTTTATACACAGTCTCATCCTCTCTCTTTCCAAATCTCTGACCCCTGACTTAGCAACAAAACCGAAGAGCGGAAGACAAGAGTGTCAAAGAGAATGGAAAGAACATCACCAGTAGATGGTGAACATATTCCTCCATATGCATGTACTAAATCTCACATGTACTCTACTGTTAAAGCCTGGAACACACTCCCTTCATCTATTTTCCCCATTTTCCTATGACTTACACACCTTTAAACGCCGTGAACACACTCCCTTCATCTATTTTCCCCATTTTACTATGACTTACACACCTTTAAACGCCGTGTATATTGGACATGTCGTCCTTTAATTTGATAATATTTTTTTCTGGTGAAAATTTTAGTAGGCCTCTGACTCGTGGATATGTCCCAAAACTTTCCAGTAGAGAGTTCGCATTATTGCAATAAACTAGTTCGATATACTATGAGTAAAAATGTTCAAACTCAGACTTCCTGTCACGGAAAATACTTATTTTAGTATTCTGTTATAACAGATTCTATGCTTTCGATCTTGATTCATTAAATTTGCCTGATATTTTTATAAATTTAGATCACGAAAGAGATCATCTAGTTCTGACTGATTAAATGAAACTCACTATGTGTTTTCCAAAAAATTTACATCTCTTTTATTTTTCCTTCATCACCTAATGCTTCTACACAAGGTTCGACATTAGTAACATCTTCATCCTTGTCTTAGCTCCACATTTCTGTTAGTATTGGAATTGGGAGCTCTGAAGCTGTGAGATACTGGTTTCAAAGCAGGGAGAACATCTATATATTTAACAGTACGTCTGATTTTAGCTGTTGTTCCAGATATTTTTCTTATACAAATATAACAGTCTCTGGAGGATCATTCGGTTCTTTCAAAACTATTGAAACTGCAAATGATATCTGACGAGATCCATTCAACCAACCAGTAAACAGCATAACACGTGAAACACAATGGATATGAGGAGCCCCGAAATTGTCATGGTCATATTTACAAGTCATACTACTTTAATATAGTATAAATAATATAAATATAAATAGAATATAATAATATAAATACAAGTCATACTACTTTTTTTTTGTCAATGGAGTTATATTTCTTTTTCGAGACTTTATCATGGCCTCACCACTTATAAAGTAGAGTCTATGATTGATGCAACAACAAGGCGTTGTCGCTATGAATAGTTAACATTTTAAATGAATAAACACCTATAAAATATATATATATATATATATATATATATATATATATATATATATATATATATATATATATATATATATATATATATATATATATATATATATATATATATATATATATATATATATATATATATATATATATATATATATATATATATATATATATATATAATATATATATATATATATATATATATATATATATATATATATATATATATATATATAATATATATATATATATATATATATATATATATATATATAATATATATATATATATATATATATATATATATATATATATATATATATATATATATATATATATATATATATATATATATATATATATATATATATATATATATATATATACTCAAGCTTTACAGAGAATTTTAATATAAAAACTAATAGCAACACTGAATTTTCCTCACATGAAAACCATTTTTAAGGTCTGACAAATTACATCATACCCAAGCTCATACTATGTTACATGCGATCTTTTTCAAGAGATGTTTGTTGTGAATGAAGAAATGGTAGGTGAGTTCACCATCTGCATCTTGAAAATTAGAAAAATGTAATTATTGATGGCGAGTATTCAAATCACTAAAAATAATAATATTAAAGAAAGGAGAATGAAGAAAGAATGGTCTTTATTTTGGAGTTTCAGTAGTCGAAGAATATAGGATAGACTGTTGAGTTTGGATATAAATATAAAGAACAGATAAATTATTAATGAATTAGCGAGAGAGCCTAAGCCATAAGATTAGAAAATGGAAACATTATCCGCTGATGTGAAACACGACATCCGTACCAGCGGATATGAAAAATTAGATATTTTGCATATACATTCGCTGATGTAAATGGAAAAAATTTGACATCCGATGTGTCACTCACTATACTCAGTAATAATAATAATAATAATAATAATAATAATAATAATAATAATAATAATAATAAATTTTGGTTTTCAATGTATAACAGTCTATAATTATGTTAGTCTATATTTTGATTACTTAATATTCGAGGTTATTTTTCCCGTTGGTCAAATTATTCTGATTTAGGTTATTCTAATTATTTTACATTGATTTGAAAAATATTTTTGAATAATATACAGGTATAATTCATTATTTATTAATGTATAATAAAAAATCAAAAGTTTAGTTTTTTTAAATAAAGTGAATGAATGTGAAAATAAAACGGTGCATGGCTTAAAACCATTCACAAATGAAAAATTGATTAATTTAAAATTTTTTATCTTCTTTTACAGTTTCCTGAAGAACGTTCTTCTTTTACAGCACCAAAAGGGAATTTAAACAGACAAAATTCCAATACAACAGAATTTCCACAACGTATCAGTTCAACGTCTCGAACTACTTCGGACATTTCTAAAATGGCATCTTCAAATTATCCTTTTGATGTACTCCAGTCAAAACTAACAACTTCCAATTCGAGACCGCTGTTTTGTAAACTATGTAAATTGGAGTATAAATCCCTTTTAGGCTTAAAACTTCACCAGCAAATGCATGCTAATATTCAAACAGTACAACTGTCCAAACTGTTCATACAAGAGTTTCAGAAAACAGGATCTCTCTTATCATTTTCGAACTCACACTGGCGAAAAACCGTACTCGTGTCCATTTTGTTCCCAAACATTTTCTGTTATGTCAAACATGAAAGCACATATTAGAAGAAAGCATTCCAGTAATCAAACCTAATTAAAATGTTTTCGTCCTGTCGCTTCTTTAATTAATAAATGTTTCATTGTCACTAAGCTTTTTTTTCACTCCACTTAACGGAATTAACTAAATTACTGAAAAGCATATTGAGAAAATATATATATATATATATATATATATATATATATATATATATATATATATATATATATATATATATATGATATATATATATATATATATATATATATATATATATATATATATATATATATATATATATATATATATATATATATATATATATATATATATATATATATATATATATATATATATATATATATATATATATATATATATATATATATATATATATATATATATATATATATATATATATATATATATATATATATATATATATATATATATATATATATATATATATATATATATATATATATATATATATATATATATATATATATATATATATATATATATATATATATATATATATATATATATATATATATATATATATATATATAATGATAAAGAGAATAGCAAAAAACAAGTAGAGCATTCTATATATACAATGATCAACTTTGAGAATCTTCTTATTAATAAATAAAATTCTTATATTATATTGACTTTATTATGATAAAACTATAAATAACGTTTCGGCCTTTTTTTGGCCATCTTCATGATTTTATCTGAAAAATTTTTTATAAAATGGTACAATAAAGTCACAAAAGTCAAACAACAACAAAAAAAAAAAAAAAGAACAATAATGATAATAACACAAATAAACACATCTAATAAATGAACCTAAGAACTGTGAAAACTTAAGTGAATAAGTGTTAAGTATAATTAAGAATGAATAATTAACAATTATATGAGAATCAGGAATAATGATAATGTCTTTATCAAAATATCAGACATGACAAAATTAAAAAAGGTACACAACAAAATAATATTTAAACGGATGAAACTAAAAAAAAAAAAAAAAAAAAAAAAAAAAAAAAAAAAAAAAAAAAAAAAAAAAAAAAAAAAAAAAAAAAAAAAAAAAAAAAAAAAAAAAAAAAAAAAAAAAAAAAAAAAAAAAAAAAAAAAAAAAAAAAAAAAAAAAATAATAAAAAATAAAAAATAATAAATAATAAAATAAAAATAATAAAATAAAAATAAAAAATATAAATAAAAAATAAATATAAAAAATAAAATAAAAAATAATAAATAAAAAAAAAAAAAATAAATAAATAAATAAATAAAAAAAGAAAAAAAAAATAGGAAATAAAAAATTTATATCAAAAACAATAATATAAACTAACATACTAAGTATAGATTTAAGGGCTGCTACTATGGACTGAGATGAGTTGTACACTCAGAATGATGTCTGAAGGAATCAGGACTATAACAATATAAGAAGTTGAACAATTGGAGCGTTCCAAAGTGTAGAGAGTGTTAGCAAGTAATATGGAATAAAAGATCGGATTAAGTAACAAAATTTAGAGAGATCGGTGACAAGCAAGGGCATAGTAGAAAGATTATTGTTGAGATCTGGTTTTAATTTATGAATATACAGTGATTCAAGGATACGGAGTGAGTTGGAATTGGAGTGTGAAGATAGAACAGAAAAATGGTTTTGAAGAATAGAGGAATGGCAGGAAAGTGAATGATTGCGTATAGCAGAAAAAGGAGGTGAAGATAGGGGAATAGAAGTACGTGATGATATACCCTGGTGCTCGCAGATGCGAGTACGTAAGAGCCGAGTGGTAGATCCAATGTAGCCTCTAGAGCATAGAGGACAAGAATATTTGTAAACCACATAGGCTGACAGGGCGGAAGGAAGAGCTGATTTATACCGGAAAAAGGAGGAGATTTTGAATGGGGTGTTGTAACTAAATCTGAAGTCTAGATGAGGAAAGTGAGTAGATAGTGAGCGAGCGAGGTTACGTGTCATTATGGTAGTAGATGGATTCAAAAATGGAAAACTAAAATATATAATGTTTTTAGGTACTGATAATACAATGTTCGGTGGATGATATTTATCTTTGAGAAAGTTAAATATATATAAAGAAACAAGGTTGGAAGGATAATTATGGGTGTCAAAAAGTTTTTGTAAGAGTAGAAATTCTTGGTGAAGGAGATGATAAGATGATGATATGCCATAAGCTCGATGTAGAAGAGTAGAGATAGTATTCTTTTTCCAAGTTAAAGGGGACGAACTGTAAAAATTAGTGATAGAATGAGAAAAGGCAGGCTTGCGATATACAGAAGTAAGAAAGTGACTAGGTGTAGAAGTGATGAGAATGTCTAGAAATGAAAGAGAAGACTGACATGAATGTTCTATAGTAAATTTAATGTTGGGATGTATCGAATTGATGTAAGAAAGAAAAGAATTTGCTGAGTGAACATTAGGGAATAAACAGAAAATGTCATCCACGTATCGTTTGTAGAAGGAAGGAGGAGCGGTAGGGGCAGAAGAAGACAAGTATATATTTTCTAAATGTGAAATAAAAAAGTCTGCAAGTATGGGGCCAAGTGGAGAGCCCATAGCTACACCATCTATTTGTCTAAATATGGATTCACGATGTATGAAATAAGTGTCTGATGTGGCCAGAGTTAGAAGATTGGAGAATGTGCTGCGATCTAAATTGTGGAAGTGTGAACGGGAATCGAAAATGTGATTAGTAAGAAGATCAATAGTTTGTTGAAGAGGGATGTTTGTGAAGAGGGACTGTATGTCAAGGGAACACATAATGGAATGGTTAGGTTGAATATAGAATGCACAACTTTCAACTTTCCAAATATTTAGCCTCTATCATTAAAGACTCTTTTACTTCATCACACACAGTTTCTAACTCATATGAATTTGTATCTCAATTGCACTCCATTCAACCTAACCATTCCATTATGTGTTCCCTTGACATACAGTCCCTCTTCACAAACATCCCTCTTCAACAAACTATTGATCTTCTTACTAATCACATTTTCGATTCCCGTTCACACTTCCACAATTTAGATCGCAGCACATTCTCCAATCTTCTAACTCTGGCCACATCAGACACTTATTTCATACATCGTGAATCCATATTTAGACAAATAGATGGTGTAGCTATGGGCTCTCCACTTGGCCCCATACTTGCAGATTTTTTTATTTCACATTTAGAAAATATATACTTGTCTTCTTCTGCCCCTACCGCTCCTCCTTCCTTCTACAAACGATACGTGGATGACATTTTCTGTTTATTCCCTAATGTTCACTCAGCAAATTCTTTCCTTTCTTACATCAATTCGATACATCCCAACATTAAATTTACTATTAGAACATTCATGTCAGTCTTCTCTTTCATTTCTAGACATTCTCATCACTTCTACACCTAGTCACTTTCTTACTTCTGTATATCGCAAGCCTGCCTTTTCTCCTTCTATCACTAATTTTTACAGTTCTTCCCCTTTAACTTGGAAAAACTAATACTATCTCTACTCTCTTACATCGGGCTTATGGCATATCATCATCTTATCATCTCCTTCACCAAGAATTTCTACTCTTACAAAAACTTTTTGACACCCATAATTATCCTTCCAACCTTGTTTCTCTATATATATATTTAACTTTCTCAAAGATAAATATCATCCACCGAACATTGTATTATCAGTACCTAAAAACATTATATATTTTAGTTTTCCATTTTTGAATCCATCTACTACCATAATGACACGTAACCTCGCTCGCTCACTATCTACTCACTTTCCTCACCTAGACTTCAGATTTAGTTACAACACCCCATTCAAAATCTCCTCCTTTTTCCGGTATAAATCAGCTCTACCTTCCGCCCTGTCAGCCTATGTGGTTTACAAATATTCTTGTCCTCTATGCTCTAGAGGCTACATTGGATCTACCACTCGGCTCTTACGAACTCGCATCTGCGAGCCCCAGGGTATATCATCACGTACTTCTATTCCCCTATCTTCACCTCCTTTTTCTGCTATACGCAATCATTCTCTTTCCTGCCATTCCTCTATTCTTCAAAAACATTTTTCTGTTCTATCTTCACACTCCAATTCCAACTCACTCCGTATCCTTGAATCACTGTTATATTCATAAATTAAAACCAGACCTCAACAATAATCTTTCTACTATGCCCTTGCTTGTCACCGATCTCTAAATTTTGTTACTTAATCCGATCTTTTATTCCATATTACTTGCTAACACTCTCTACACTTTGGAACGCTCCAATTGTTCAACTTCTTATATTGTTATAGTCCTGATTCCTTCAGACATCATTCTGAGTGTACAACTCATCTCAGTCCATAGTAGCAGCCCTTAAATCTATACTTAGTATGTTAGTTTATATTATTGTTTTTGATATAAATTTTTTTATTTCTTTTTTTTTTTTTTTTTATTTTTTATTTTTTTTTTTTTTTTTTTTTTTTTTTTTTTTTTTTTTTTTTTTTTTTTTTTTTATTATTATTATTTTATAGTCTGTATATATTATCTTTATAATTTATACCATGTATTATTATGTATATATTATTATTTTATTTTATAACCATATATTGCTTTTGTTTATGTGTTTGTACGTACGTGTCATTTTTTTTTTTTTTTCATTTTGTCTATCATTTAAGTTTATTCCAGTTACCTAGCAGTCACGTTACCGATAGTTCATCCGTTTAAATATTATTTTGTTGTGTACCTTTTTTAATTTTGTCATGTCTGATATTTTGATAAAGACATTATCATTATTCCTGATTCTCATATAATTGTTAATTATTCATTCTTAATTATACTTAACACTTATTCACTTAAATTTTCACAGTTCTTAGGTTCATTTATTAGATGTGTTTATTTGTGTTATTATCATTATTGTTCTTTTTTTTTTTTTTGTTGTTGTTTGACTTTTGTGACTTTATTGTACCATTTTATAAAAATTTTTCAGATAAAATCATGAAGATGGCCAAAAAAAGGCCGAAACGTTATTTATAGTTTTATCATAATAAAGTCAATATAATATAAGAATTTTATTTATTAATAAGAAGATTCTCAAAGTTGATCATTGTATATATAGAATGCTCTACTTGTTTTTTGCTATTCTCTTATATCATATATATATATATATATATATATATATATATATATATATATATATATATATATATATATATATATATATATATATATATATATATATATATATATATATATATAT
>SEYY01000508.1:12568-31028 GCA_009176605.1 Armadillidium nasatum | reverse complement strand
TTAATCGTTTTTTTGTGTTTTAGTGCATTTTAGTGTATCCGTGTTTTTAAATGATTATAATTAATTGTTTATTACTTGTAAATTTGTTTAAAATTTTTCTGTGTTTTAAAATTAGTATCTACAGTGGTTAAATTTACAACGGGAACAACTATGATGGATAAAATTTAAGATAATTTAGTGAAATTTTGTTTTAAATAGAAATAGTTTATAAGTTATATAGTTTAAATTTAACGTTTTAAAATGTTTAACAAAGTATTATTTCGGTTTTTTTTTTTTTTTGTGTTTTTGTCTCTTAGTTTTCTGTCTGTTTTCGATCGTGTGTTTGTCAGTCTGTTTGCTTGTTTGTTTGTCTGTCTGTTTCTCTTGATCGGAAGTGTGTGTGCAGAATGACGAGTGTGGGCAGACGTGGGTTCTCTTATACATTTCAACAACGTCCATGGTTTACGTTCTAACTTAGCTCTTGTGGGAATACCATCTCTCTAATTCTCATCCTAACCTTTTACTCTTGTTTGAGACCCAGATGCGCAAGAATTTTTCTTTAACTTTTTTAATATATCTAACTATAACTTATTTCATAATTTCCGTTCTAAGGGTGGAGTTTGTGCCAACGTTAACACCAACACTCCGGTAACACGTCTTGTGAATCTTGAATCTCCTAACTTCGATGTTCTGCGGCTTAGAATCTTTCTTCTCACCACTTCAATAATCTTGTGTTTCTGCTACTGTTCTCCCAATAGGAAAGGTTTTTATACCTGTTTTGAGTACCTAACTACTACTCACGAGATTGTTACATCTTCACATCCAAATACTGAGGTCCTTATTAAGGGGATTTCAATGTACACAACACTGAATGGTTAGGTTCCTCTCATACTGATTCAGGGGGAGAGGAGGCCGAATCATTCAGCATTCTCAACGATCTGGAGCAGCTGATTAAAGAACCTACATACATTCCAGATCGTCCCAACCAATTCTTGAACACTCATGATTGATGTTTCACTACTATTCCTTCTCTCTATAAAATGCTATCTTCGCACCAATTGGTAACTCCGACCACAATCTAATTTGTCTTAATTTTCATGCTTTCTCTCCAACTGCTCCACTCTACCCTAAGCGTATCTTCTGGCACTTTGATCGGGCTGACTGGGGTTCTTAGCGTTGCTTCTACGCTAACTATTCCTGGAGTGACTGCTTTGTCTCTGAAGACTCTTCGGTCTCTGCCGATAAGGTGGGGGCTGTAATCGTTACTGGGGATGAGTAGGTTCATTCCTTCTTCAACTAAATCTTTCTCTTCTCAAAATACATGGTTCGATCGTGCTTGTTCTCGTGCCATTCAAGCTAAAGACATCGCGTATCGAGAGTGGAAAAATTCTCCTTCTCCTATCACTCTCGCTAATTTTCATTCAGATTGGAATCGTTACAATAATATTCTTCGACGAGGAAAGCGGACTTTCACCAAACGAAGGTGTGCTGGGCTCCTAAATTCTCCTACTGAAAAATCATTCTGGCCTCTTGCCAAAAACATCTCCAACAATTTCTGTAAATCTTCCTTTCCTCCTCTTATTCGCTCTGATGGTTCTGTTGTTAACACTCCAACTGAAAAGGCTAATCTCTTCGACCTCCTGTTCTCTTCTAATTCAACCCTGGACTGCTCCGGCAATCCTCCTCCTGCTTCTTCTCCTCTCATATGCCCCATACCTTTACCTGTGATTTCATTTGACAAGGTGCATGGGCTTCTGAAGTCTATGAACGTTAGGAAGGCAAGCGGCCTGGATGGCATTCCTCCCCGAGTTTTAAGGGAGTGCGCCTCTGAGCTGGCTCCGTCCCTCGTTCGACATTTCTCTCTATGCCTCAATACTAGTATTTTTCCTCAGTGTTGGAAGCGCACATTAGTCCAACCTATTCCGAAAAAAGATAGCCACTCTGATCCTTCCAACTATCGACCTATAGCCCTCACTTGTATTCTAAGATCTTTGAAACCCTTCTCAACTCTCACTTCTTAGATCATCTGGAATCCCATTCCCTACTTTCTGATCATCAGTATGGCTTTCGGCATTTGGGGTCTACTGGTGATATACTTTTCTATCTCACAGATCTTATGGTCTTCTGCCCTTAGAGACCATGGGGAGACTTGCGTGTGGTGGCGCTTGACATATTTAAGGCGTTTGACCGGGTATGGCATGCATTACTGCTTTCCAAGTTCACCTCCTTTTGGTTTTCTCCTTCTCTTTGCTTACTTATGTCTAGCTTTCTTTCTAATCGTTCCATTTCGGCTGTTGTTGATGGAGCGACTTCTTCTTCCTTTCCTGTCATAAGTGGTGTTCCTCAGGGTTCAATCTTGTCTCCTACTTTATTCTTACTTTTCATTAATGATCATATCAGTTGTTCATCTAACCCTATCCATTCATATGACTATGACTCAACCCCCCATTCTTCTACTAATTTCAAATCTGCTCCTTCCTTTGCATCTAGAATTGCTTCTCGTCTTCATCTTTCCGATTCCATTCTTGCAGATCTGGATAGAATTTCCCAATGGGCTCTTCTCAACCTTGTGAAATTCAACTCTTTAAAAACTCAACTTCTAGAAATCTCCCTCTCAAAGACACATCCCAACTTTTCTATTTCTTTTGATGGTTCTCCCATTTCTCCTGTTGACAATATAAACATCCATGGCCTTCAGATAAAAAAAATGTCTGGGAAACCTCATTTCGCAATGGTTGCTAGGGCGGCTTCAAAGAAGCTGGGAGTTCTGTTTAGACTGCGAGAATTTTTTTCTTCCTTGCAATTACTCCAATTATAGTGTGGTCTCATCCACCCTTGTATGGAGTACTGCTCTCATATCTGGGGTGACACAGGTTTCACCCGTCTTTTGAATAGGGTTGAGTCAAAGCCTAAAAGACTTATAAACTTTCCTGCTCTTTCTAATTCACTCGACTCTTTATCTTTGCGACGTGACTTTGGTGCCTTGTATTTTCTTTAGGTACTAGAGCGGCAAGTGCTCTAAGAAACTATCCACTCCTATACCTCCACCTTTACGGCGTCCTCGCAGCACAATGGGTACAATGTCCGCGCATCAATTTTGCGTGGACATAGGCAACTCCAGGCTTGTCCGCTGTGGTGCTTCCTTCTTTCCTGCCACCTCTGTTTTGTGGAACTTTCTCCCATCTTCTATATTTCCATCCGAATTTAATCTCAATTTCTTTAAGGCCCGTAAAGCTCGCTTCTGCGCTCACCTAAGAAATTTGCGGTAGGTGATACCTGAAAGGGTTGTTTTTTTTATTATTATTATTATTATTATTTTGGTTGAAGAGAAACTATTGTCCATTCTTGAGATGAGTAAATCAGGAAGGGTAGAGAGCCGTCCGACTCTTTTTCGACTGAAAACCTTATGTTGGGAAGCTGGGCATTGAGAAAATCCAAAAAGGGTTGAATGTTGAATATCTTCTTCCTTTGAAAAAAAAAGCAGAAAAGTATCATCCATAAATCTTCTATAAAATGTTGGTTTAAAAATCTCCCGTACATCTCTCCAACCAATGGGATTTGTGAAAGCACAGATAGGCATTAGCCAGTATTTTTTTATATGTATTTTTTTATTTAACTTTATTATGTATTGTTTTATTTATATATATACAGAGATGGGCACGATTTTGATTTTCTAAATCAAAATCACAATTTTGATTTTGATTTTAAAATCACAAAATTCTAGCTGATTTTAATTTTGATTTAAAATCACAAAATTCTAACTGATTTTGATTTTGAAACTACATCAAAATCACTAAAATCACTTGTAAGAGTTAATATCAAGCGATGTAAAATTATAAGAACTACTTTTCTTTGCTTTGGGCTATGCTTGCTTCTGGGCAGTCCTTTTCAGTCGCATCCTATTTTTTTTTTGTGTAATAATTTTTTTCCTTTCAATTATCTTTCTTCCCCCTTTTTTTATTAATTAAAATAATTTGATGGCCGCTTGCTTGTAATGTCATTGTTGTTTTAATTTCAATATTATCACGCAATAAACGAAACTCCAAAAACAGAGAGAAAACTAGTTTTTCCTTCTCAGTTAGCATCGCTACAGGGCAACCCTCTTCAGTGTTGTCTTTCCCACGTTCTTGATATATATATATATATATATATATATTATATATATATATATTATATATATATATATATATATATATATATATATATATTATATATATATATATATATATATATTATATATATTTATATATATATATATATATATATATATATATATATATATATATATATATATATATATATATATATATATATATATAATATATATATATATTTAGTAGGCCTCTGGCTTTTGCCCACCAGAGATGAAATTAAAAAAAAAATCATATCTAACAACTTCTGTAGATTTCCTTTCCGCCTTTTATTCTCTCTAACTGTATTGTAGCTAACACTCCTCTCTGAAAAGGCTAATCTATTCATCCTCTTTTCTTCATCTAATTCTATCATGTCTCATCGTACTTGTAATCTCAGGTATTCTATGTCCCTATCTTCCCTATCTGTAATCACACATGATTGAGTGCATGAGATTCTGGGATCTTTGAATAGCTTTTCTCCTTTTGTGTTTAGGAAGTGTGAACCTGAGTTAGCGACTGTCTTCAATCAATTCTACTCTCTATGCCTAAATACTAATACTTTTTCTCTGTGCTGAAAGCACGCATATGTTCAGTCGATCCCGCAGAAAGGTAGCAGTTCTAATCCTTCCAACTATTGTCTTACGGCTCTCAATTGTATTATGTCTAAAATCTTTGAAACTGTCCTCAACTCTAGTTTCCTCGATGATCTTTAATTTTATTTCTTTCTGTCAGATCATAAGTATGACTTTCAATACTCTTTATCTATTAGAAACAAAATCAGACCCATACCCAGAGCAAACTTTGAGGGGGGCAAACGATTTTCTTGGACGGGCGAAAATATTAACGTTTATATATTATATATATATATATATTATATATATATATATATATATATATATATATATAATATATATATATATATATATATATATATATATATATATATTATATATCCTCTCCCAGGAAGGTTTTCACCCTGTCAGTGGAACCAGCATCTTTCCCCATCTGCCTGAAGAAGTTCTCCCAGAGCCCTCCAAAAGATCAAGTTT
The DNA here is from genome assembly GCA_009176605.1 of Armadillidium nasatum. Classification (NCBI taxonomy): domain Eukaryota; kingdom Metazoa; phylum Arthropoda; class Malacostraca; order Isopoda; family Armadillidiidae; genus Armadillidium; species Armadillidium nasatum. The sequence goes on along the minus strand of SEYY01000508.1, from coordinate 25,867 downwards.
TCTGCTCGTTGGTCCTCATGCCGGTCCATGAGTCCTATCCAGACTCTTCAGGTAGGGTTTTCACCCTTTCAGTAGGACCAGCATCGTTCTCAAACCAACCTCCAAACACTCTCTCCCAGGGGTCTTCAAAAGATTGCGCTTCTCCGAGCAATGGTTCCAATGCTGGTTCTGGAGTAGTTACAAGCCGTTGACAGAGAAATCACAAGGCCGGTGGCTAGTCCTGTCGTCCTTGCATTTAGTTCTCTTCACATGATCCGATCCTGTCGTCGATTTTCAAACTCTTGTTTTATATATATATATATATATTATATATATATTATATATATATATATATATTAATATAATATATATATATATATATATATATATATATATATAGACAAAAGAACACTATAACCGGTTTTGCTTTATACAATTGAACCCCACAGAAAATTAAAACACAAATTTAAAATAAAAAAAAACAGTATTAAACTTGAGCCTGAAAGAGGAAGGACGGTTGTTCCTTCGAAAGCCTCACTTTTTTAAAAAAATTTTTGTGGGTTTTAATTGTGGTTATATATATATATATATATATATATATATATATATATTATATATATATATATATATATATATATATATATATATATAATATATATATATATATATATATATATGGCAAAAATTTTAAAAAATTTTAATCCATTTATTCAATGGGTTTATTATTATTATTATTATTATTATTATTAAATATTTTTATTTATTATTATTTATTATTATTTTTATTTCTATTTCTAATATATTTTTACAATATACTACTACTACTATTTCTAATTACTAGTGTTAGTGAGGTAGCCTTCTCTGTGGTGTTACGGTGGGATGTGTTCCTGTTCCGATTTCACAGTTTCCAGCACCATTTACAAATAAAACGGAATTGAATTTTCAATTAAAAGTTGCCCACTTTAAATCTTCGCTTTTTGTTTTACCCACATAAAATGAAATTATCAAGAATTTCCTTTTCTTTTATCTCTTTTTGTTTCCGTTCCGATCTTTTCCCCCACCCCCCCCCCTTTCTTCTTCTTCTTCTAGAGTAATTATTATTATTATTACTATTATTATTATTTCTGGATTTATTATTAATATAATAATAATTCTAGAACTACTACTACTTCTTCTTCTTCTTCTTCTTCTTCTTCTTCTTCTTCTTCTTCTTCTTCTTCTTCTTCTTCTTCTTCTTCTTCTTCTTCTTCTTTTCTTCTTCTTCTTATTATTTTTTTTTTTTTTTTTTTAATTTTTTTTTTTTTTTTTTTTTTTTTTTTTTTATTTTTTTTTTATTTCGGGAATTATTACTAATATATTCTAGAATTTCCTCTTCTTCTCCTTCTCTAGAATCCTTCTTCTTCTACTACTACTACTTCTACTTCTTCTTCTTCTTCTTCTTCTATTTCTCCTACTTCCTCTACTTCTGCTTCAACTACTACTAATACTATTACTATTTCTTCTTCTTCTATAAATGTTGCAGTGCACTATAATATTTTCTGAAAGTGATTTTGGAAATGATTTTGAAAGTGATTTTGATTTTGAAAGGTGATTTTGATTTTGATTTTCCAAATCACCGTTTTTTGAAGGATTTTGATTTTGATTTTAAAATCACTGTTTTGTGATGATTTTGATTTTGATTTTCAAAATCACTAAATTTAGTGATTTTGCCCATCCCTGTATATATATATATATATATATATATATATATATATATATATATATATATATATATATATATATATATATATATATATATATATATATATATATATATATATATATATATATATATATATATATTCGTTATGTGTTTATTTAACCTTTTGTCTTTTGTTTATATCATTTTGTATTGTATTGTTATGATATATTTGTCATGCAACGTTCATATATAAGATTTAGATCACTTACACGATTCACTTTGTATTATTTTGTTTTCTATTTGCATTATATAATAATTCTTTTTTCCCAACCAACTTACCAACCATGTCATTGTTTTTTCTTTTTTTCACCTTTGTCTCTTATTTACTTTTAACTTTGCAGAGAATACTTTACTATGATGTTTTAGTGCTAATTGTTGATTTCCATTTTGTTTTTTGTTCGTAAAGATGAGGACAGTGAAATTTCCTCGAAACGTTGAGTAATCTTAATAAACAATGTTTAAAGCTTTAGTACTTTTCTTTATTGTGAAACTAAAATACCCGAAAAATAGAAATCTTAATTATATATATATATATATATATATATATATATATATATATATATATATATATATATATATATATATATATATATATATATATATAATATATATATATATATATATATATATATATATATATATATATACCTTTTTTTTTTATTTTTTTTTTTACCTTCTCACCCCCTGACCACCCCACGCTGAGGTGGCCACACTTCGCTAATGAAGCCGCCCGCCGCAGTCGGCCTCGTCCAGAGATCTTTCAAGGTAGTGATGCCCCAGGAGATTCTGGGGCGAGAGTTGGAATGACAGTGTAATAGAAAGTGTGACTCGGTCTCCGGGGACTCTCCGCATCTGGTACAAGTGGGAGATGTTGTCTGGTTTATTTTGAATTTGTGTTTGTATTGTTGTAAGTTTGGGTGGTGCCCACATCTCAATCTTGCTAATGAGATTTGTGAGTGTCTTGGGAGGTTGCTGAAGTCGGGGTTTATTTCGGGAGGGGGGGTGTCAAGGATGTTGTTTGGTGGTCTGTTGATCAAGTAGGAATGCGTTAGTTGAGTGTGGATATGTTTGGTTATTGTGGTATTGGGGGGAGGTGGGGGATGTGATTTAGGATTTGTTTGTAGAAGGTACCAGTGGATGATGGAGGTTGTTTTAGTCTGTGTTTGGTAGGTTGGAGGAGAGTATTGTGGCATGGGTGTGTGGGTAGACGGGTTTTTGCGTAAAATTGAGTGCCTATCATTTCGAGGTGGTTATTTAAGGGTAGTATTTTGGTTTCATTATGTAGGTGTTGTTGAGGGGTTGTGGGTGTACAGCCAGTAATTGTGCGGAGGGCTCAATTTTGCGTTATTTGGAGTGTCATTAAGTTTTGTTTGGAGAGCATTGGGTGCCAGACAGGGGAGGCATAGTTGATGGTGGGGCGTATAAATTGTTTGTATATGGCAATTAAGGTTTGAATGTTGTTGTTTATGTCTGTGTTGGCCACTGTTTTGAGGATGTTGAGTTTTCTGTTTGCGGCTGAGGTGGTATTTTGGATGTGTTTGGTGAAAGTGAGGTGGGTGTCAAAGGTTAGGCCGAGAATCTTCGGAGTTTTGTTGAGGGGTATGGGAGTGTTGTTTAGGAGAACTTGTGGGTGGGTGTTGGATAGGTGTTTGTCTGTTGTTATGAGGGTTATGGGGGATTTGTTTGGGGATGCCTTCATCCGGTTTTCTGTCAGCCATGTTTGGATTAGTGTTAAGTAGTCTTGTGTGATTGTTGTTGCGGTATATATATATATATATATATATATATATATATATATATATATATATATATATATATATATATATATATATATATATATATATATATATATATATATATATATATATATACTTTGTAAAATTAATTTTTTAAGAATAATTTCTTTAAAAAAAAAATGCTTTGTCACTTTTTTTTCTGTTTTTCTAATTTTACCAAGCTTCTAAAATGTTTATTTCAGAGAAAAAGATAAAATTCACGTGGAGTGGGTTCAGAATTGGAACAACGTATTTAAAGAACTTCAGGCTTACATTAAAACTCACCACACCACAGGAGTTGCGTGGAATCCGAAAGGAGTTAGCATCCTTGATAACTTACAGACGCCATCCAGCGGTGGTATTCCTCCTCCACCACCAGGTATAAAAATTTCACTTGTGGTATTATCTTTTTTGATTCACAATAATTCTAAATTTCCTTTTATTTTGTAGCTGGCATCCCACCACCTCCTCCTCCTATGGTTAATTTGGATTTAAAAGCCCCTGCTAACGATGGAAGAGAAAAACTCTTTGAAGAAATTAATAAAGGATTAGACATTACTTCTTCCTTGAAAAAAGTAAGTAACAAAAAAAACTAATCCTCATATTCAAAATTATTTTATACATTTAAATAAAGGAATAGTATTTGCCCCTTTTTGATGGAGTAGAAATTAAACTAAAGCTCAAAATCATAGTGAAAGTTATGAATAGAATTTGGTTTCATAACTGTAACTTACTTTGGTAAGCAAAAATTATTTTTTGGGGGGAGTAAATCTCTCTCTTACTAAATGCGTGCGCCCTTTCTTCCTGTTTCCTCTCACTTTTGCAGCAATTTACACCTTTCTATTTTTCATTCATTCTATTGCTATCTAACCTGTAAATATCTAAATTCTTTGACTACACATAAAAATATAGTAGTAGGGCCCTACGCAATTGAAACCCATAGGTTCCTAAGACAAATCAAAAAAGCCCTTGGTATTTTTGTTATAATGCTTTACTTGGACCCATAGAAATTTCCCAAAGGTTCACCTATCGTAAACATGTACCCTATGGAGACACATATAGACAAACGTATTAATCTTATGTAAAGTTTACGATGAATACAATGAAACCTGTTGTAAATTTTTACCACCAACGAAATCAATGTATCGCCTCACTGTTAACGCAATAGCATATTTGTATACGAAATGCAGAATCACAAAGAGTAATAACTTAACCATATATTGTGGTTAACTGAACCTCTGACGTTACAAATCTTGCATTCTATTGTTACAGTATGTTGATAGTGAAAGGAACTTATGAACCTCTCCGAATCAGTCTAACTACTGTTCATCTCATTCACCGTCGCCACCTTAACCTTTGCTCCATGATATATCCTAAGTATAGCGATGTAAAAAGTTTCCTTTCTTACATTACAAATAGATTTTTACATGTTATTTATTACCCTTATTTGTTTTTATTATTTATATATATATATATATATATATATATATATATATATATATATATATATATATATATATATATATATATATATATATATATATATATATATATATACACGAAAATTAAATGGCTAATGTACTGTTAACACCATAATAATATTTATTTCATCAATAAACCCTATTATCTACCTTTGGCCAAACTTTCAAAACAATAAAAACACAAAAAATTAAAACGAAGTAATTAATTAAAAAAAAAAAACAAGGGAATCTATTAAAACCAGCACGAAGCTTTCGATCTCTCACCCGGAGGTCTTTCTTTATTCTTTATTGCCTTGAATACAGATCTCCGGGTGAGAGATTGAAAGCTTGGTGTTGGTTTTTATTAATTGTTACTTCGTTTTAATTTTTTATGTTTTGTTTTAAAATTTTGGCTTATAGTTAGATAACTGGGTTTATTGATAAAGTATATATATATATATATATATATATATATATATATATATATATATATATATATATATATATATATATATATATATATATATATATATATATATATATATATATATATTCTAGACCTTTTTCTAACTTCTAATCCTTCTCCTTATACTGTTAAACTCTTTCCTCCTCTGGGCTCCTCCGATCACCTTCTTATCTCCGTATCCTCTTCTATCTCTTCAAGTATTCCGCAGGAAAGACCCCCTTCTATTGAAAGGAAACGTTTGTGGCACTTCGGTGCCGCAAGCTGGTCGGACTTGCGATCGTACTTCTTCGATTTCCTGTGGAATGATTATTGCTTCTGTGGAAGGGGTCCCTCGGAGTGTGCAGAACGCATCACCGAGGTGATTCTCTCGGGCATGGAGGCGTACATTCCATATGCTATCCCTTCTACTAAACCTAACAAACCTTGGTGTAACTCTGCCTGTTCTCGTGCTATCTGCCGCAGGGATGTTGCCTTCAGGGATTACCGTCGTCTTCCAACTCCAGAAACTCAAGCTACTTATATTTCATCCCGGAATCGTGCAAAATTTATCCTTCGTAACAAAAAAAAAAAATTCTCAGTAGAAAATGCAATAATCTTTCTGGTTCCTCTTCCTCACGTTCTTTCTGGTATTTTGCAAAAAATGTCAACTCTCACTTTGCTTCTTCCTCTTTCCCTCCTCTAATATCTTCCGACGGCAGTACTGCTGTTTTACCTTCTTCTAAAGCTGAACTCTTCACTCAAACTTTTGCCTTTAATTCAACCTTAGACGATTCCGGAGCTGTTCCTACTTCTTCAACCCCCTCCAATTCATTTATGCCTAAAATTGTAATTTCTTCTAAAGACGTCATATATATATATATATATATATATATATATATATATATATATATATATATATATATATATATATATATATATATATATATATATATATATATATATATATTACTAAAATTCTTATTCAATTTCATGTTTTCTTATAAATTTAAGTGAGGAAGTTGTGTAAAGAAAAAGCTGCAATTGGCATTGAGTTTCAGAAAATTATATAATAAGCTTTTGTCCTTTTAAATTATAAGAAAATTAATTGATAATTAACTTCTCTTCAGGTTCCTGACAATTTAAAGACTCACAAAAATCCAAGTCTTCGAGAAGGACCAAAACCTTTTGTTAAATCCTCCGCAAATGAAAATTTTGCTTCTCCAGCTCCTCCTATACAAAAGTCTCCTAGATTAGTTCTTGAAGGAAAGAAATGGTAAGTAGAAAAGTTGTTTTAAATGCTTTGAAAATTTAGTTCTTTTCAATCTCCTTGATGATTTTATATATATATATATATATATATATATATATATATATATATATATATATATATATATATATATATATATATATATATATATATATATATATATATATATATATATATATATATATATATATATATATATATATATATATATATATATATATATATATATATATATATATCAGGGTTGGCATTGATTAAATCAAATTGATTTAATCAGTTGATTAAATCAATTGATTTTTTTATGAAAAAATCATGATATTTTTGATTTTTTTGATTTTTTAAAAAAATAATAAAACTGTTTTTTTTATTTGTTTTATTTTGTCATATTTTTTGATACATAATGATATAACAGATATATTAGTTCCTTCTTACTGTGTTAAAAAACTTTAAAGTAGTTTATATATTAGAAATATAACTTCCTTAATATTTGGTTCAAGATTTCATATAGAGTAATGCAAGAATCTGATCTTCATTAATATAATTTATCCAATATAGAACTGTTAGAGTTTAGAATTCCTAATATATATTCAATCAAATCTTCAACAAAATTTTATTGAGCTTTAATCTAATGCAATTTGAGGTTATAGACAAAAGAGAAACAGAAAAGACAATTCCTTTTAATTTTCAACCATTTAAATTTTTATACAACATTATAAGAAAACAATATTCCTCTATATAAATTATAAAAGAAAGAAAATTTAAGCACTTTTGATGCATAATCATTAATCCATAAATTAAATACATAACTTGCAAATATATATATATATATATATATATATATATATATATATATATATATATATATATATATATATATATATATATATATATATATATATATATATATATATATATATATATATATATATATATATATATATATATATATTTGCAAGTTATGTATTTATTTAATTTATGGATTAATGATTATGCATCAAAAGTGCTTAAATTTTCTTTCTTTTATAATTTATATAGAGGAATATTGTTTTCTTTATAATGTTGTATAAAAATTTAAATGGTTGAAAATTAAAAGGAATTGTCTTTTCTGTTTTCTCTTTTGTCTATAACCTCAAATTGCATTAGATTAAAGCTCAATAAAATTTTGTTGAAGATTTGATTGAATATATATTAGGAATTCTAAACTCTAACAGTTCTATATTGGATAAATTATATTAATGAAGATCAGATTCTTGTATTACCCTATATGAAATCTTGAACCAAATATTAAGGAAGTTATATTTCTAATATATAAACTACTTTAAAGTTTTTTAACACAGTAAGAAGGAACTAATATATCTGTTATATCATTATGTATCAAAAAATATGACAAAATAAAACAAATAAAAAAAACAGTTTTATTATTTTTTAAAAAAATCAAAAAAATCAAAAGAATCAAAAAAATAAAAAAAATCATTGATTTTTTGATTTTTTTGATTTTTTTAAAAAAAAAAAAATCACCAACCCTGATATATATATATATATATATATATATATATATATATATATATATATATATATATATATATATATATATATATATATATATATATATATATATATATATTATATATATATATATATATATATGTGTTGAAATCTTGCATTCGAATTTCACACTATGTGAGGACTTTAATATGATGATATAACAGCGTGTGTGTATTATTTCGGTTGTGCGACCCCCTCCTACCCCTCGCACACGACCATCCCCTTTTATTGTTTTTCTTACATTTGTCGAAAAAGTTAAATTATCTAGTACTTACTAATTTATTTAACCTAATATATATATATATATAAGTATATATATATACTATTATATATATATATATATATATATATATATATATATATATATATATATATATATATATATATATATATATATATATATATATATATATATATATATAGGGACATCGAACTTTCCACTCAAATTGTGGGACCTCTTTTCTTGATTCAATTAAATTTAATATATATTCATGTGTTTTTGTATCCGATTCTATTTAGAGAAGATTACTGCACGCTCCAGTCCTTAGAGTGGAAACTTTATTGTTTGAACCGGCTCATTTGCAATATTATAAATCTCTCGTTAGAAGAAACAGCCCTTATATATATATATATATATATATATATATATATATATATATATATATATATATATATATATATATATATATATATATATATATATATATATATATATATATATATAGTTAAATTTAGGATTTGATATGAAAAGTTAATAAAATCAAAGATGGGATATTTTGCAGAATTAATAGGAGATAAATTCGATATAATCCGAACCAAGAGTCAAGGTTGGTTTCTCCCAAATTTGCATAAGATATTAACTTGTATTCAAAAGAGCATCTCTGTAAATGCGATATAAAAAAACAGATCTTAGTTAAGAATATGATTATGAACAACTTCTAAACGAAAGAACACAATGGTAGAAGAATAACTTACACTGATCTTAATAGAAAAGCTTCTTCTTGAGAAATATTTTATTTCCTCACACAGGAACCAGAGAAGTAAACTAGTTCCTCTCGTCCAGAAGTTTTATTCATAAACCATTTACTGCAGCAATATCACGAATAATCTAGTAAAAGAATGTACAATCGAACAGATTAAATGGTCAAATTGATTTTATATCAAACGATATGATTAATAAATCTTGATTGAAAATTAAGAACTTTATTAATAGAACTTTTCAGCTTTAAATCTATTAGAGAACTTTATTTAAGAGAATCTTTAGTTATGACAGCAAAAATAGAAATTGTCATTACGAAATTCAAATGAGAACTTTCCTTTGCGGAATCGAATTGAGAACTAAACTTTTAAAAAAATAGTAATCTTCCATTTTACATTTAGTGCTGAAATTTTAGCTATATGATTTTAACATTTTTAGCCATATGAATATTATGATTTTTATAATATATATATATATATATATATATATATATATATATATATATATATATTATATTATATATATATATATATATATATATATATATATATATATATATTATTATATATATATATATTCGATCATGTTCGAGCTTAGTATTTTTGGAGGTTGAATAGCTCTTTCAGTGGTATTCTGATCCCTTACTTGAATTATGCGACTCACAGTTAACTCCTTGATCGATTTTTGGTCGTCTGTTATCATCCCCAGTAATATATTTTTAGGGTGAGCAAAACAGGAATTTTGTTGATGTGTACGTTTCAGAATCATTGCATATTTTTTATCTGCCCCCTTAAGAAGATTCATTAAATACCAAAAATTATGGGCTCCACTAGTTGCTTTAGGGTGACTCTTCGTCCAGAACCAACCTGGAGCATAAATTTGCTTTATAATATTTACTAGGCCTTCAAGAGTTTTCCCTTGAGTCTTTGTAGATACATGTGCCCACTCCTTGAAAAGGGCTCTGCCCGTGAGCGGTGGCGTTCTGTAAAAAAAAAAAAAAAAAAAAAAATGTAGTCAACATTTGATTGACTGTTGTTACCCATCTGGAATGATGAAATGCACCAGACAATTTACTGGTTAATGATGATGACATATATCCATATTTTATACTAAGGCACATGTCATTGAGATTTTTTTTCTGTACCGAGTTGCATAAAAATATCTTCGGGGATCTGTTTAATTTTGGAGTGTACAGGACGAAAGTTAACTATCTCACATTTAGTTAAATGTTTGAATTTCATTTCTAGTTGTGCCTTGAAAAGTATGTGGTACTGATGGTTTCCCATCTATTGTCTGAAAACATGCCTGAGTGGGAGCTCATTAGGATGGAGAAAGTAAATTAGCCACTGTATAGGTTTTTCAAGATGTATTTCAAATAATCTGAGCATACCTGTGTTAACTGGAACACCATCGTACAGGAGAGCTTTGAGTGAATCTATACTATCAGAATTTATTAAAAAAAATTATAATTTCATCAGAAATACTGCGAGCTGTTCCATTATCTGGAGTAACATGAGTCAGGTATATATCACATGGCTCTTTCACAATGACATAGTGCTCCTCGTATTCCATTTCTTCTTTAGATTTTATATTGTCTTTTCTACTATCAAATGCCAAGCATTCAATTTGTGTGTTTTCAGCTTTCTTACTTATGTCGATCGTTTTCGCTCTCGCTCCACCTTTTTTCTATCTAACATGTTTGATTAATTTAACATTCCCATGTCTTTCATTTCTGCAGCTGCCCTTGAATCTAACGCTATGTCTGTCAGCTGTTATTGCCAAATTCTTGTATGTATGTACACTTTCACATCGTTCAGTTTCTCGAAGATAATCATCATTATTATTACTATCTTCCATTTCCATTCTTTCCTCTTCAGTAACTTCTTCGACTTTTGTCCTAGTTGAGGGAACACTACTATCTATATTAATGACTCTTCCCCTGCCCCTACCAATGCTTCCACTAGTGTGACTTGCTAACCTCTCTATCCTAACTTGAATTCTTGTCCTGGCACCAGTCGTTGCTCAATCAATTGGTCCAAGTTGATTTCGTCGTTCTTTCTTTCTCACAAAAGATTCCCATTCAATTAACGGGATTTTATCTTTACACTTACAGTCTTTTCTTGAAATTTTCTTTTCATAGCAATTACAAGTACAAATGTCAAACATTGCATCAGATGTCTTCACTTTCTCGCAGAACTCATCATTTCGTTGGGCATTTGGGATTTTATTTAAAACTGATTGGACAAGCCATTCAGCCTTTAGCCATGCCCCATTAAATTCTATGTGGGGGAAGGAGAAGTTATCCCAAATGTTTATCACATCACTTGCAACGATTTTAAGACAAAGAATTAAAAGTCTTACTTCTTGTAGCCATTATATAAAAAATATATATTCAGTAACTTTTAATGCAGAATCCGAAAATAGAGAATAAAAATATGTATATTATATAATATAATATTAATATCTATTATATAATAATTATATAATTATAAAATTATATGCAACTATACATAATACTAAATACAAATAATATATATATTGTACACAAGACATTTGCGTTTCACGTATATCACAACTACCACAAACGCATGTTACTTCTTTGAAAACACACAACTTAAACATATTTATTCTTGGTGTTTTCTTGGAAAGATCACATTACTTCTCTTTCTAAACAAGCTACTAAGAAGTTGGGTGTTCTGAGGCGCCTTTAGAATTTTTTAACTCCACCCCAGTTGCTCGCTATTTATAATGGTTTTTATCCCCCTCTGTATGGAGTACGCCTCAAACATCTAGAGGTGGTTTTTACTCATAGAGCCCTCCTTGAAAAGGTGGAGTCTAGGGATTTTCGTCTTATCAACTCTCTTGCTATCACTAATTCTCTCCAGTCTCTTTCTGCCCATCGAATTAAGGCGTCATAAAACTAAATACAAATCTGTACTATCGCTATTACAATGGATACTGCTCTTTTGAGTTCTCTCATCGCAAACCCCCTACATCGAAAAGAGCGTGTAACATGGCAAGTCTCATCCTTTCTCTGTCCAACTCTCCGACCCCAGACTTAACCTTTATGCTCAATCTTACATGTACCTTACTGGTAAAGTCTGGAACACACTCCCTTCATTTATTTTCCCAACTTCCTATGAATTACACACCTTCAAACGCCGTGTATCAGGACATGTCGGCCTTTAATTTATCCAGGCTTCCGATTTTCTCCCAAACGATGGAAATTTTAGTAGGCCTCTGGCCTTTGCCCACCAGAGGTGATATATATATATATATATATATATATATATAATATATATATATATATATATATATATATATATATATATATATATATATATATATATATATATATATATATATATATATATATATATATATATATATATATATATATATATATATATATAAGGGATGGAGTGAAGTATCGGAATCGGTATCGGCAAAAAGTGACCTATACCGATACCATATTTCTTAAAGGAACTTAATCCCGCTGACTTACATTTTTTTGAATGTTCAATTTCTTTGACTGTAAAGTTTCGAATACCACGAAACATTGTTTTTCTTGGTTTTCGAAATTTTCAATTAATTAATTACTAATTAACCGTTAATTACATTTTTTGGGCTTATATTTTATATCTCTGTAAGAATAGATCCGATTTTAGTCAAATTAGGATAGCTAGCTCTTTGTATAGCATAGATCATCAACTTGTTGTACTTAATTGTTCATTTATTTTATTACTTAATTAAATTATGTAATTTTTTTTAATATTACGTAATATTTTGTAACGCCACTTCTCGATAATTTTGTTTCCAGAACATTGATATGTTGCTCTCAACTATAAGTGATTTTTTGAAATGCACAAAACATCTTTTCCATTTATTTTCACGCTATTTCCTTCATACCATTTGGTTTGTTTTCCTAAATGGTTTATTTTTATTTTAATCCTTAACTTAATCCATTAGTAACATTCAAATGGTAACCGAACTATATGATGGCTTTCGTAAGAAACACTCTACTGATCTTCTTTCCCTTTCTCTCTGACTCTTGGTACTCTGCTCTTCGGCATTTCGATGAATCCTTTCTGTCACGCAGAACATATCG
>SEYY01000508.1:0-12468 GCA_009176605.1 Armadillidium nasatum | reverse complement strand
TTTGAATAAGGTAACGGAAGCTGAGGTAATGTCCATGCCCAGAGTTGACGAGATATTATCATCCTTAAATGGTTCAAGATATTTTTCTGTACTTGATAATTTAAAAGGATTTAATCAGATTTTGATAGAAGAAGAAGATAGACATAAGACAAGTTTTATAGGACCAGATAACTTAAAATATCAACATATTAGAATGCCATATGGTTTAATAGGCGCTCCTACCACCTTCACGAAGACTTTATCTCTCTTATTTTCTGAAGTCTTAGGTAAATTTTGCCATATCTATATGGATGATTTAATTTTATATACATCTAACTTTGAAGATCATCTTAAACACTTGGAACAAATTTTAAAAAATTTATAAAGATTCAGGTTTAAAGCTGTCCTTAAAGAAATGTAAGTTCGCCCAGGAAAGTGTAAAATATTTAGGACATATTATTTCTAAAAAAGGTATTCAAATTGATCCAATTAAATTGCAAGGTATTAGAGATTATGAGACACCCAGGAATGTAAAAGAAGTGAGAAGATTTTTAGGAATGTCTAGCTACTATAGAAAGTTTATTGATGGTTTCTCAAGTATTTGTGCCCCTTTAATTAACTAACCTCACTAAGAAATACTCTAAATTTATTTGGTCAGAGTTAGAAGAGAAAGCTTTTGTAAAATTAAAAGAACTATTGTCTAATTCACCTATTCTTATACATCCAAATTTTAATAATCCTTTTAAGCTTCATACGGATGTATCAGATTTAGCAATTGGAGCTGTTTTAACACAGGAAAGCGATGGTGTAGACAAACCTATTGCATACTTTTCAAGGAAGTTAACGCCACAAGAAAGTAGATATAGTGTAACTGAAAGAGAAGCGTTAGCCATCGTCAAATCAGTTAGGCATTTTGATTATTATCTTTATGAACATAAGTTTACTATCATTTCGGACCATCAACCCCTAAGATATCTTTTTAAATTTAAACCTAGCACTCCGAGAATTGCTAGATGGGCCTTACTTCTTACAGAATTTAATTTTGATATACAGTTTAGAGCAGGAAAGGAAAATGTAATTCCAGACGCTCTTAGTAGAAGTGTCCATGCTATTAATAGTAGTGAAGAAATAGAACCATCAAAGGTTTTAAATTCAGAAAATGTAAGGAGAGAACAGTTGAAAGATTTAGAATGGAGAAGGATCATAAATTATTTTGAGAAAAGAAATATTGAAGGTATTCCGAGGGATATAGATTTATCCAGGTTCATTATGAAAGATAATTGTCTACATCTTATACACTTTAATAAACACCAAAGACCATATAAAGAAACACTTGTTATTCCTCATACTCTTAAAAACACAGCTTTATACTTAGTACTAGAGGTGGACCGGGTATCCGCATCCGCATCCTCTACTGCGGACATCCGCATCCGCGGATATCCGCAACCGCATTCGCATGCGCGGATAGTAAAAAATTACGAAACATGCAATCGATAAAAACTTTCAAAGGCAAAACTTTGTATTGAATGCAGAACCTCTTTCTGAGTGCCATACAGGCGACTATCTTGAAACTGTATTTGAAAAGATGCTGACAAAATAGAAGATTTCATTAAATGAAGTGCACTGCGTAGTCAGGGATTCGGGCACAAATATAAAAAAAGCACTTTGGCAAGAGTGAAAAATGTAGATTGCTTTGCACACCAAACTCAGATAGTAGTTAAAAATTCCATTATGAGTCAAAAATGTGTATCCGATTTAATAACCAAATGTAGGTTAATTGCTACGCATTTCAATCACTCCGTTGTAGCCCAAAATGAGCTGAAGAAAATACAAACAAGATTAAATGTTCGTCCACTTTCTGTCATGCAAGATATTCAAACACGCTGGAATAGTAGTTTGCATATGCTTGAGAGGATGAGCGAAATTAATGAGGCCATTTTTCTCTATGCTTCAAGCAGCACAAAATAAAGCCTCTAACAGCTGACGAAAATGACATTTTAAATAATTGTATTAATATCCTTAAGCCTTTTGAAGAATTAACAAAGACTATAAATTCAGCTGAATCATGTTTGTCAGATGTGATACCACTTGTTTCAACATTGAAAGTTGTGTTAACAAATGTTATTAAGTCTAAGGGAGTTTCAAAGATGACTGAAACATTAATGAAGGAGATGAACGACAGATTTGAAAACCTGGAAAATGATGATGCTTATACAATTGCAACCTTTTTAGATCCTAGGTACAAAACAAAAATTTTTAAACCACTTGTTTCTCAGAATGTTAAAATCAAATTAGGATGCTTATGCGATGAGATGATAGAAACAGCTAAAATAAAGCTTTTCAAGAAAAAGCAAAAGCTGTCAGATACAAAAGAAACAAAATCTGTTAGCTTAAGCATTGCTAAATCAATGAAAGATCTTCTAGCTTCCAGCAGCAATGAAGAATCACAGTCAGAAGTGTCAAAGGATACAATATCGATTATTGAAAATTATCTGAAACTCCCACGTTTGGAGGCAGATAAAGACCAACTGGTTTGGTGGAGAGATAATTGCAAAAGTTTTCCTTTTCTTGCTGAGCTGGCAAGGACTTATTTAGCATATCCTTCAACTAGTGTTGCTAGTGAGCGTCTTTCCAGTGGAGTAGGCCTCATTTACAACGAAAAGTGAACCAAACTTTCACCTGAAAGAGCCCAAAAGCTTTTATTTCTAAAAAATAACTTACCAATTATTAACTTCAAATGGAATATGTGAAACTGTGAAGTGTGAAGGTAATACTGAATTACTGGCTATATATATATATATATATATATATATATATATATATATATATATATATATATATATATATATATATATATATATATATATATATATATATCCTTTTTCCAAATGGGTGGAGGTTGGGGAAAGAGGTTGGTGGGGTGTTCAAGAGTTGGGTCTCCGTCCCACACCCTGGTAACATAGATTCTGGATATTATATTTAAAATTCCAAGAATCTATGGCAAAAACTCCTAAAAAATTAAACCATCCGCAATTGAATATCCACAACCGCATCCGCCTCCGCGGATAGTAAAATATTACTATCCGGTCCACCTCTACTTAGTACATAACTCTAACTTAAACTTTCATGCTAGCTTTATTAAAACACTATACAGAGCTGAAGACTTATTCTATTGGCCTAACATGACACAAGATATTAAAGAATACTGCAGAAACTGTCTAACATGTCAAAAGATTTCCCCTTACAATAACGTTAAAGCACCTTTACAACTCTTTCATTCACCTTTTTCTCCTGGATCACATATAGGTATTGACATTATAGGACCATTTCGTATTACTTCAAATAATAATAAATACATTTTTTCCATAATAGATCATTTTTCCAGATTCCTTCAAACATATCCCATTCCTAATATTAAAAAGGAAACAATAGTAAAATGTCTAATAGATTACTTTAACAGATTCTCAGCCCCATCTCATATCACTACTGATAACGGTACACAATTTCATTCTAACCTCTTCAAGGAAGTTTGTGACCTCTTTAAGACTAAAGTACATTACACTACAAGCTTTCATCCCCAAGGAAACAGTTACTCCGAAAGATCACACAGAAACATTAAAAACGCTTTAGCATCTGCTTTAGAACACTCTGAATTACATCATTGGGAAGATTATTTATCCTTCGTTACACTAGCTCTAAACACTTCTTATCACTCCAGTACAAATGAAATTCCCTTCTTTCTTTTCTTCGGGAGAGATGCTCTCTTACCACTTTCTGACATTATCAAGGCGGGAGAAACATATGATTACATAGGTAGAAATGCTAAAGAAGAGATAAGTAAAAAGATGAGAGATGCATATAAGAATGCTCAAGAATTTAATGCAAATAAACAAGGTAAAAGAAGAGAATATTTTAAAGACAAAAATTTCAAGGAATTTGAAGTAGGAAATTTTGTATGGTTATTAGATAACTATAGAAGAGGAAAAGGCAGTAAACTAAAACCTAGATATCTCGGACCTTATAGAATCGTTGATAAATATTCACCCGTTAATTACACTATAAAACCTTTATATGACTTACATAAAAGGCAAGAAAAAGTACACATAAACCGACTAAAGAGATGTCATTTACCAAATGTCATACATGACCCAGATAGAGAAGATGAAGATAATGAAATAAGAGAAGAAATTAGAGATGCGGAGAGTACAAACTCTGATAGTGACGATGATATTTATATTCCAATGAATATAAATAGAAATAATAACGTTAGAATAAATCATAATAGTAATGATAATAACACAAGTAATACATATAATTTGAGATCAAAAGGACCTGTTATAGACACAGATAGAGTTTTAGAAAGACCACTCGAGTATAGATCAAATAGAAACATAAATATGATCAGTTTAATTGTTGTTTTGGTATTTATTATCAAAATGTTTTGTTGTTGTTAGGATATTGTTAAAGAAGTATGATGATATAAATTATATTATGGAATTATTGTTATATTTATTTATTTATTTATTAAAGATATTATGTTGCAATGGTTAAAAGAAGTTGTTGAAGGAACAAAGAGATTGTTGCCTTGTTAGTAGAATCTTGCGTGGAACCTTAATAAGTTCCAATCCTAACATTTATGGATGTAGCTCTTTGGAGGTCATTCATGTTAGACCGCCAGTTGTGACTATTGTCAGATAAACGTTTATCTGCGATATTCAAAGATTCAAAGGTTAGTATCTATTGTACAGATACTTGTTGTTCTTAGAGACATCAGAAACTCTTAAAGATTTCTGAGAGGTTGAGTTATGTTGTATTATCATATTATTTTATATTATTTCTTATATTATAACTCCTTTTAACAAGTTGATCATATTTAAATGTATTACAAGATAATATCGAACGTATTCAAATGTATAAACCTTTGTATATAAACTTTTTATGAAATTCATCTCTCGTAAATGGGTTAAATCTAAGCCCAGGGTAATGTAAAATTATTTTATCTTCAACACATTTACGAGAAGTGATTTTCTTTCTTCTATTTTAAATTGATAATTATTCATATAAGAGGAAGCTCAAAAAGCTCATTATAACATTTCTTTTTTATTTTATTTTTCTCTTAAATTTTAATTTATTCGTTGTACAAATTGTAACTATATTATTATTATTATTATTATTATTATTATTATTATTATTATTATTATTATTATTATTATTATTATTATTGGTAGAAGACATAAGCTCAGCGGCTATAAAAGGAAGTTGAAGTGAATAATTCGGCAGAAGACCTTTACCCTAGATCTGTAGATCTAGTCCCTTAGCTGTGGCTAAGAGGATTTGGAAGGAACGGATTTCTGAATTCGTTATTTTGGCCGTGGCCAAACTAAGTGGTGTTTCTGAAGTCACACCAAAAGAGAATTTGTTCTCTTTTAACTTAGTAGTACAAACTTTTGAGTTTAGTACAAGTTCTGGAGTTTAGTAAAAACCTATGTTTTTACATTGAAATGAGTTTCAATTAAACTACCGAAGAACTTTTCCTTCGTCTTCTTTGAGACCCATTTTTCCCTTAACATTTAACATCTTGTAATTATTTGTATAGCCTCCAAACCGCTCAAATTTGCTACCATTATGATTTGTTTATTTATTTTATTGTAAATAAAATATTATTAAGTTTCTTGTTGTTTTGCCTTGCCTCCCTTTGAAGTTTCAGTCCCCCTTTATTTTTATTTCGTAAACTGTTCTTTGTGATTTCCCCATTTTTAACCATCTTGTTATCTTGTTGCATCACAAAGTTCGAAGTTTATAATATATATATATATATATATATATATATATATATATATATATATATATATATATATATATATATATATATATATATATATATATATATATATATATATATATATATATATATATATATATATATATACCTTGCATTTTATTTCTTGTTTTTAAAAAAAAACATTTGTTAGCCTCTTAAAATGAAATCCCATCGGTAAAACATTTTCATTAATAATAATAATAATAATAATAATAATAATAACGCTTTCGTTCTTACTGTTAACTATTCAATATTATAAAGCATTTTAGTTTAAACCACAATTTCTTTTCTTGCCTTAGGTTCGTCGAATATCAAATGAATGCCACAAATCTTGTGTTGGACAGTTGTAAAATGGAGCATTCTATTTATATTTTTAGATGTGAAAATACTGTTGTACAAGTAAAGGTGATGTAATGCTTTTGCGTTAATTATTTTCTTTAGTTTTCAGTGTTTTATTTGATTTTTTTTTTTTTTAGGTACTCATGTTTAATTATGCATTCTTTTCAAATTTTAGGGAAAGGCGAACTCTGTTATTCTTGATTCTTGTAAGAAAACATCTGTTGTTTATGACGATTTAGTGAGTGCCTGTGAAATAGTTAATTGCCAGTCATGCCAAATGCAGGTAATGTATTACATAACATTTTCAATTAGTTTTATTTCTTTATATTTCCCTCAGCTTGATTATTTTATGTTCCCACATTTATAAGGGAGTTACGTAATTTAAGACAATAGCACAAACGTGTATAAATTATTACTTAAATTTAGTCAAATGCAAAAAGTGAATAATCGAAATTTAAGTATAATTCTTAAATCCCGAAAACCCAAAATCTCCTCTATGGTCTCAGTGATGGTGATATAAATTTATTTATTATAAGGGTAAATGTGACACACAAATGCACATACGCCCGCTCATATATATATATATATATATATATATATATATATATATATATATATATATATATATATATATATATATATATATATATATATATATATATATATATATATATATAGGGGAGGGCGTAGCGTCGTCAGAAGCGATGCAAGTACCCCCCATTGGGCATAACCCACGGAGTGATAGGATGGGCTAGACCATTCCGTTTCACTCCGTTGCCCTTTGATTCGTTCCTTTTCGCGTTTCATCTTCTCAGAGGGTCTCTAGTGTACCCTTGACTCACATTGGAGTGCCTATGCTCCAACCTTCCTCCTTCTTCACATGTGTCCTACAATATTTACAAACGCTTATACTTACATTACCTATTAAATTAATCAAAAATGGCAAAACTTAAATCTGCCTCGGAGAATCCAAGAGGGGCAGATTCCAAATATATCCCCTCATCTACTCCTTCCCCCATCACCACTTGGGAGTTGGTGGCCTCCGGTGATGGGGTTGGAGCCACCAAGACCTCTATGCCGGTTTGCCCTGGTGCACGGTCTTCGTTTTTCATTAATTTCTGCAACATTCGCGGTCTTTTTTCTAATCTCCACTTTGTCGAACACCACCTCTCTTCTTCTAGACCTCATCTCCTGTTCTTAACTGAAACTCAGGTGTCTGAGTGCTCTGACAGCAAACCCTACTCTATTTCCTCCTACTGTCTCTATCCTCAATTTTCAGCCAAAGGCGGATGTTGCGCATATGTGCGCAACGATGTTGTTTGTTCTCGTGTCTCTAATTTGGAGTCTTCTGAATTCTCAACTTTATGGCTCAAACTTTCTTGCAACTCTACAACTAAATTTATTTGTTCTGTCTACTTATCTCCTAACTCTACAGACTATCCAAAATTCTTCGACTATTTAAACTCCAAAATAAAACACATTCTTTCTTCTTCTCCTTTCTCCGAAATCATCATTTTAGGTGATTTCAATGTTCACCACCGCCAATGGCTTTCATCTAGTTCTCAAGATCCAGCTGGTGAACTCGCCTTCCAATTTTCTATCCAGAACAACCTTGAGCAGTTGGTGCAACTCCCTACCCGTATCCCTGACCGTCTTGGTGATGAACCCAACATTCTAGACCTTTTTCTAACTTCTAATCCTTCTCCTTATACTGTTAAACTCTTTCCTCCTCTGGGTTCATCCGATCATCTTCTTATCTCCGTATCTTGTCCTGTCTCTTCAAGTCTTCCGCAAGAACGGCCCCCGCCCTCGGCGAGGAGACGTTTCTGGCATTTCGGTGCCACTAACTGGCCTGACTTGCTGGTCGTACTTTTCTGATTTTCCATGGAATGATTACTGTTTCCGTGGGAGGGGTCCCTCGGAGTGTGCAGAGCGCATAACTGAGGTGATTCTCTCTGGCATGGAGGCGTACATTCCATATTCTTTCCCTTCCACTAAACCTAATAAACCTTGGTTTAACTCTGCTTGTTCTCGTGCTATCCGCCGCAGGGATGCTGCCTTCAGGGACTACCGTCGTCTTCAAACTCCAGAATCTCATGCAACTTATATTTCATGCAGGAATCGTGCAAAATCTATTCTTCGAGATACTAAAAACTCTTTTCTCCGACGCAAATGCAATAATCTTTCTGGCTCCTCTTCCTCTCGCCCTTTCTGGCATTTTGCAAAAAATGTCAACTCTAACTTTGCTTCTTCTTCTTTCCCTCCTCTAGTATCTTCTGACGGTTCAACTGCCGTTTTACCTTCCTCTAAAGCTGAACTCTTTGCTCAAACTTTTGCCTTAAATTCAACCTTAGACGATTCCGGAGCTGTTCCTACTCCTTCAACCCCCTCTAACTCATTTATGCCTAAAATTGCAATTTCTTCTAAAGACGTCACTTCTGCTCTCTCTGAGCTTAACACTAAGAAGGCCTACGGTCCTGATGGTATTCCTCCTGTGGTTCTCAAAACTTGTGCTTCCGAGCTTGCACCCTGCCTTGGTAAACAATTTCGTCTATGTCTTTCTACTTCAACCTTCCCTTCTTGCTGGAAACGTGCGCTCATTCAGCCTGTGCCGAAGAAGGGGGACCCCTCTCAGCCCTCTAACTATCGTCCTATTTCTTTAACCTCCGTTCTTTCTAAAGTTTTCAAATCTATCCTTAACAGGAAGATTTGGAAACATCTCAATTCTTCTAATCTTATCTCAGATCGCCAGTATGGCTTTCGAAAGAAACGCTCTACTGGTGATCTTCTTTCCCTTCTCTCTGACTCTTGGTCCCTCTTGGTCATTTCGGTGAATCTTTTGCTGTGGCGCTGGACATATCGAAAGCTTTCGATAGAGTCTGGCACAAAGCTTTGATTTCCAAACTTACCTCTTTCAGAATCTATCCTTCTCTCTGATTTCCTTTCCGGTCGTTCTATAGCAGCTGTTGTAGACGGCCACCGTTCATCCTATAAATCTATTAATAGTGGTGTTCCTCAAGGATCTGTCCTATCCCCAACACTTTTTCTGCTTTTCATTAATGACCTTCTCTTTATTACTTCATCTCCTATCCACTCCTATGCTGATGACTCCACCCTTCATTACTCTTTTCATTTTGAAAGACGCCCCTCCCAGCAACAGTTAATAGAGGCAAGGAGGGTAGCCTTGGAGCAACTAACCTCTGATCTATCTCTCATTTCAAATTGGGGCAAAGAAAACATGGTCGTTTTCAATGCCTCAAAAACTCAATTCCTCCATCTCTCCACTCGACACAATCTTCCACACAACTACGATATCTTCTTCGAAAACACGCAACTCAAACCTTCATCTCTCCTTAATATTCTCGGTGTTTCTTTTTCTCGTGATCTTTCTTGGAAAGATCACATTACCTCTCTAAACAAGCTTCTAAGAGGTTGGGTGTTCTGAGGCGCCTTCAATATTTCTTCACACCACCCCAGTTGCTTGCTCTGTATAGGGGTGTTGTTCGCCCCTGTATGGAGTATGCGTCACACATCTGGGGTGGTTCCACAAACACAGCTCTCCTGGAAAAGGTGGAGTCTAGAGCTTTTCGCCTTATCAATTCTCCTGCTCTCACTAATTCACTCCAATCTCTTTCTGCCCGTCGAAATGTTGCTTCACTCTCTCTATACTATCGCTATTACAATGGACACTGCTCTTCTGAACTCTCTCGTCGCATACCTCCTCCATTAAGAAGGGTTCGTGCGACTCGTCTTTCTACACATTCTCATCCTTTCTCTGTCCAACTCTCTGACCCCAGACTTAACCGCTATGCTCAATCTTACATGTACTCTACTGGTAAAGTCTGGAACACACTTCCTTCATCTATTTTCCCAACTTCCTATGACTTAGGCACCTTTAAGCGCCGTGTATCAGGTCACATCGGCCTTTAATTTGACCATGCTTCCGACTTTCCTCCCAACTGTGGTGGAACATTGGTTGGCCTCCGGCCTTTGCCCACCAGAGGAGAAATATATATATATATATATATATATATATATATATATATATATATATATATATATATATATATATATATATATATATATATATATATATATATATATATATATATATATATATATATTATTATTATTATTATTATTATTATTATTATTATTATTATTATTATTACAGGTTATGGGAAAGGTTCCTACTATTACAATTGAAAAAACTGATGGCTGTCAGGTTTTCTTGAGTCCACAAAGTCTAGCAGTAGAAATTGTTACAGCAAAATCGAGTGAAATGAATATTATGATACCGAAAGGAGACGGTGACTTCTATGAATGCCCCGTTCCAGAGCAGTTCAAAACCACCATTGTTGGAAACAAGTTGCAAACTGTAATAACAGAGAAGGCGGGGTAATACCCTACCATATTTATTTTCATTTTCAGCAGAAATGTTTCATTTGGTGCTCTTATTGATTTTTCTTGAAGGCTTTATTATTATTATTACTATTATTTGCCTTCGTTTTCATAGAATGTAAAGGAGAGTTAAAATTTTAGCTTTTTGGCTTTTTAATTCTAAATATTGATAATATATTATAATAATAATAGTTAACTGATTTGACAAATAAATTATTTTACAGGCTAAATCTTAGACAATCAAACTGATATAAATTGTACACTGTGTGTAACATACGCCTCATTGTCTAAGAAAATGATTAGTCTGCTTCTTTTAATTAAAATTGTTCTGCAGTATCACTTCTGATTTAAGATTTTTGCTAGCTAATAATTCAAGTTTACTATTATCGAAACTTTTTTATATTTATTATCAATTAAAATAATAAATTATTTATACGTTAAATTGTTTATTTATATACCCATGGTGTCTATTTCATAAATATTTAGTTAGTTTGGTATAAAACTGTGGAATGCAGGCAAAGCAAAACTCGTTAAAATTTGAGTCATTACCCTTTAATGGTATTTCGTTTTGATTGATTCTATGCTTAGTCACAATTTCTTGCATTCATTACCTTTTCCCAATTTATCATTTTATTCGAAGAACTTTTGTTTTGATATTGACATACTCAATTTCATGAACCGCTCATTCAAAAAAATTTCCGTTGTTGGGAAAACCTAGTAATTAGATGTCATATAATTGAGACGAGACACGAGCGTATCTCGCAAGTTTTTGTTTTTTTTTCACCATTGTTATTTAGGTCAGTAGAAGGCCTCTGACCTTTGCCCACCAAAGGTAATAAAAATATATATATATATATATATATATATATATATATATATATATATATATATATATATATATATATATATATATATATATATATATATATATATATATATATATTATATATATATATATATATATATATATATAAACAATTTTTGGAAAACCACTTTATTAAAAGATAAACTTTTTAAGTTAACAGATTTAAAAATTGTAGCTCACGTTACGGCTTATTAACCTCAAGCCCTCTTCAGAACTGACTGAACAATATAAAAAGTTGTTGAAAGAAGAAATGTGACACCAAGAATTGTACGATAACAAGAGCAAAAATAAAAAATGAACAACAACAATAATTATAACAATAATAACACCAATAATAATAATAATAACAATAATAATAATAACAATAATAATCAT
This sequence comes from Armadillidium nasatum, assembly GCA_009176605.1. Classification (NCBI taxonomy): domain Eukaryota; kingdom Metazoa; phylum Arthropoda; class Malacostraca; order Isopoda; family Armadillidiidae; genus Armadillidium; species Armadillidium nasatum. The sequence continues at coordinate 688 of SEYY01000508.1, read as the reverse complement.
AATTATAATAATAATAGTAATAATTATAATAAAATTAATAACAGTAATAATAACAATAATAATAGGAATTATAACAATAATAAAAATAAAAATAATATTCTACGGAAATGATTTTTCTTGAAAAGTATGATAACAAAAATTAATAATAATTATAATAACAATCATAGTAATAGTAATAACAAAAATTATAACAATAATAATAATAGTAATTAAAATATTAATAATAGAAATAATAATAATATAATAATAATAAGTAATTAAAATATTAATAATAGAAATAATAATAATAATAATAATAATAATAATAATATATAATAATAATAATAGCAAAGATAATAATAATAATAGAAATAATAATAAATAATATCAACAAAAATAATAATAAAAATAACAATAGCAATAATAACAACAGTAATACAAATAAAAATAAAAATAGAAAAATAATAAAATTAATGAATTACGGAAATGACTTGTGAATGGTTCTTTTAATTTGATTAATGAGGTTTTTATCTAGAGAAAAGAAACCCTCGGAAGTGTTAAAATTCTTAGTGGTGGAGATGAAGAAGGATTCAATGAGTTGGTTTAGTAATTTATCGTTAGAAGAGAAGATCATTTTTGAATCTTCCCAATTGATTTTGTGTCCAGTTTCTATGGTATGTTTGAAAATGGAATTGCTGTAATTACCTCT
>SEYY01000507.1:83016-123891 GCA_009176605.1 Armadillidium nasatum | reverse complement strand
AGAACCCATTTTCTTAATACCAATATTGTTCAGAAAATATAAACCTCCTGTCTTCTTAATATTAAATACTGTACCATCAGAGGCTACCAATTCAGCATATTTTGGTGTCAAATTTATAGAAACTCCATTCTTCGCAGTTGCCTACACTGAAAATATATATTGCTTATAGGATGGTATTCAAAGAGCATTTTTCAATAAAATACTATGACACTTACCATTAACATCACATGTTGAAACTTTAGCATGGCCTCTTCCAATTGCAGCATTATTCATTCTGCTTCCATCGGCCAATTCAATAAAATGGTTTGAGGGGTCAAAATTTTCTTCAAAGCTGATAAATTTTGATCTATCACATAGGATATGTGAGGTAGCGCCTGAATCTACAAGTAAATTACTTGGTGTGTGTCCTACATTACCCATTTCATTAATTATAAATGCATAAGAATGACTCTCATCACTTTGGCTCTCATCCTTCGCAATCTTAGCGGAACTATTTTTTCTACAAAATTCTGTATCATGGGTTTGTGAATTACAATTAACACACCATCTTTTATAATACTGTCTATGTCCCCCTCTTCCTCTATAAGCTTGCTTAGTAATCTGATGATTATTGAGTTTCTCTGTACATTCAAATTGCTTGTGCCCTACTTTTCCACAAGGAAAACATTTCACATAACTTTTTCTATCTTTTATCTTCATAACATTTTCTTCTGGCTTAATATCTGCTTGTTGGCTCTTTACTGTCTCTTCAAAACTTCTTAGAGCTACTTTAAATTCACTAAATGTCATGGCTTTCTCTTTCTGAATAATTACCGTCGAAAAAGTTCTGTACCCTGAAGGTAGGCCTTTCAAAACCATAGCTATAAGTAAACTATCACTTACAGTTTCACCAGCTGATTTAAAAAATGTAGCTGCTGTCTCTGCCCTTAAAATGTAATCAGTAACATCTTCATCACTACCTAATTTCAATGAAGTTAGCTCTGTATATAAGGCTATCACTCTATGCTTACTGCTACCCAAACAGTGGTCATGTAAAATTTCAAGGCTTTCTTGCCATCATCCTTTATGATAAGGAACAAACTTCTATCATCTAGGACTAACACTAACTCTGCAAAAACTTTTGCATTATCATCGCTTTCAACATCAGCGGTAGAATCACTAATCACGTGCAACAAATTTTGCAGCCTTAAATGCCCTAGGAATTTAACTTCCCACAATTCATATTTTTCTACATCGCCATCGAAATATAAACGCCTGGGCCCATAACCTGTTGTTATATTATTCATGATGGCGGAAATATAAATATAAATATTACATAGGGCAGGGCATAGAGACAAACAGCACTTCTTAACTAGGCCTTTATTTACATGTACAACACAATACTGTTCGTGGTACAACAACACGATATAATCGATAGAATGAGAATGGGAATGCTTACCAAATAGAACATAGTCTTTACTGAACATAACAAAGAGTATTTTCATACAGTATCAACAATACATATACTTTAGGTTAATTCTAACAGACCACATAAAGGTATATACATTTAAAATTTTTGGATGTAATTCAATTGACAATTTTAATTGAATAATTTAATTATTTGACTTCACAAGATAACTATTATTTGGGGCAAAACAAAATTTATTAATATTGTTAGGGGAATAAATATTTTACTTCTAAGAATATTCAGACTCCATACATTAGTATTTGAATTTAGTACTGGCACTTTTAAAACATTTTGAGACTTCTTCTTGAAATATGTACTGTAACCTTGTGCCTCCCTTTAATGAAGGAGGAGACATTATTGCCAATATGGAATCTCCAGGAACAGAGCATGTATCTTTCCTTGTGGGAAAATTATATGACCTGATTCCAAAGGTAGCAGAAGGCTCTAGAAAGTTGACAAAGAAATCATCAAATTCCTCATTATATTCCTCAACAATTCCAAACCATATTTTCTTGTCATAAACACAACCAACATATTGGCCCACTTTTACATCTGTAACTTTTGCAACATCATGTACAGTGTCTCCAGGTGTATGTATGATCCTTTTCAATCCCCCTTTAAAGGAACTTAAAAACAAATAAACCATTAGTTACTCTGCATTTTTAGGAACAAATCTATAAAACTGTCTAGTTCCAGGAATAGTACAGTCATCTGGAAATGTATGCTTTAACTTTCAATTGGATTCTTCTAATTCACATTTAGAAACAAAGAAATACTTGATATTTGAACTCAAGCTTTCTTCACAAAAACGAAGCATATCTTCAGGTGTGAGAATTTGCCCTGAGGTAGTTCTCAAACTGGCTCGTGCAGTAGCTCATTTTATTGTTCCTCCAATTCCATCACATGCAGACTTACCATGAAAAGTAGCAAAGAAGTTCCACTCACAAGTCAATCCATAGTTTTCGTTATGATAGCAGAGGTTTTTAAAGTTGTATTTGTTTTTATACTGGCCTACACAACCATTGGAAAAGTAGTGTATTATCTTTAAATTTGGTAGACTTACTTTGAGATATGGAATAAGCTTTGAAATGAAAATGTGTGAACCATAACTGTATTATGCTTTGTTGAATCAGAAAGAAAGTAGAAGCTCTTATGGCAGAGTTTACGTGAACCCTTTGATTTGAAATAAACAATGAAAGGATGTACTGTACATTGGGAATTTTCGTAATGGAAACCCTGAGCTGCATCTTGGACTAGGAATGAATAGTTTTCTGAAAAGTCTCCAACAACCACTGCTTCACTGTGGAATGGCAAATTTTTTTTAACTCCTTAAAATAATGAGCTTGCTTCTGAGCTACAAAGTGATGTCAAGCCAAATTTGCAATTTTCCTACTGAGTGATGTAAGGAATTCATGAAGTATTTTCACTTCAGTAATCATGGTGCATCGATCAGTAGTCACCCAATGTTTGTACGAGATTTCTTCTGAAGCTGATTGTACACTATCAAGTAATTCAAGAAATGCCTGCACACCTTCTCTGGGACAATCTTTACAAGTCATCATCATGCACTCTTCTCTTTCTGAATATCAGACACTGTAGTCCATAAGATCCTTATATGTAAGCCCCTTTTTCTCCCAATGCGGCCAGTTGTAACTTTAAGTTCTGATGATATGTACAAACACAGACACAGTGAGTTCCACCAGCACCAGCAAGCACGCAGTATGATGGTCGTAACTTTGCAAACGTTGAAAATACAACTTTGGGATTTATGCCATTATTCTTGTTTAACTCGTACAACTTTTTCAAATTTCCAAGAATCAACCTCTTTTAACTTTACATGATTGCCCTTCTGAATTCCTAACTATTAAACAATTTTTTTGCCCAGGGCACATTCGGCTGACCTCATTTGATTCATAAAATTTTTTAACTAATAATTTCTCTTTATTAGAGATCACCTTACCTTTACTCATTGAAGGAACTTCTGATATGATCCCATATTCTCTTTTAATGCTTCGACTTCTTTTCACCATATAAATACTGGTTTCAAAAAATTTAACTGATGTTTAGTAGTATATGGTGATAGGGTTAGAATTTGTATCTTGCGTTTGTAGTTGTCACATTCATTGAAAAAAGCTTTTAATTCTTGCATTATTTTTTCAGCATGACCTTATGAACATTTTTTTTGAAGTTTCTTTTGTCTTTACTCCACTTTATTCACTTTAATAATTTCATCATCATTATGTACAAAAACATCACCAAACAATTTCCTAATAAATTTATTTATTTTCCTCTAATCTTTTCTCAGTGGGTCGGCACAATATGTACGATGGTGAACCATTTTTTTATTTTGAAAAATTTTAAGTTTAATAATATATATATATACTTCAAAATCTGTAAAAAAAAAATTTGTCAATTAATAAAAGGAAATTACATTATTTTTAAGACAAATAATAAAATTTGACATGGATAAATGTTTACTTAAAACCAAAATTAGGAGAAAATATAAGCATACTCAAAGTTTTTTTTGTTGATTATTATAGCAAATGCATTCTTTTTTTGCATCTATAACTTTTTCTCTCAGCGAATGAGAAAGAGGTCAAATCGTGACTTCAAATGAAGGTCAACATTTCAAAAAAATTAAAAAAAATTTTTTGGATATAAAACTTATATATTCGCATTCCTTGATCTTTTCCGATTCCGATTCCGATTTCATGTAGATTGGTTGAAAAACAAAAGTTATTAATTAAACTTTTTAATGGTTAGTTTTACTCAGCTTCAGAAAATCATTAATAATTTCTAAATTTTAAAGAAAATTTTCCATTATTTTATATGCAAACAGTTACATTTCATTTTTTTAAACTCCCTTTAGTTGAATTTTTTCAATTTTAGCAAAATAAATCTAAGGGAATATTATATATATATATATATATATATATATATATATATATATATATATATATATATATATATATATATATATATATATATATATATATATATATATATATATATAAATGAGAATATGAATGGTTTCTTTTTCGTATATGATTTCTTGTGAGATTTGGTTCTTCTGTCTCTTTTACATGAGAAAAAAAAAATTTGATTAAACTTTACTTTTGAGTGTGGTTAGTCTTCCCTTGCAAGATTAGTTTTACTCCGTTTTACGGTATATGTATAATTTTGAATTTTGATGATATTTTAGCAAATGAATGAATGATACACCAATATTGAATTTAATATTTGATATAAATAGGTAAGGAAAAGTAAACTCCACCACTCACTGGGTTGAGGGTAATTTTGGTTTTCACTGTTAGAGAAATATTAATCTTCCATGTATTCAAATGCAATAATCAAATCTGCCATGTATTCAAATGTAATAATCAAATCCTACATTGAAATTGATATATTGACCTATCAGTTTTCAATATTATGACCTCCATATACAAAAACAGATATATCTTTTTATGGTAAAAATGAAAGTTATTTGATATATTTTTTGTACAAAAGTCTTTTTTAAGCCTCAATTAGGCTTTAATACATTTACATAGGCCTATAAGTTTCCTTTTCAGCTTCAGTAGAGAAAAAATAATTTAAAATCAAAATTGGTTAACATGAATTATAAAATTACTGGAACATTTTTTTCAGGGAGATCTCCTATCTACCTGACCCATGAATGACAATGAATTACAATTAATTTATCGATATTAAGGTTTACAATTTATGTAACGTAAAATGTGATATAAATGGCAACAATTTCATATTATATTTTATCCTTTTCATAAGGATCAAAAAATATGATATGATATATATATATATATATATATATATATATATATATATATATATATATATATATATATATATATATATATATATATATATATATATATATGGACCGACCGGGGCTGGAAATTTGATATGGCCGGGGTCACCCAAATTTAGCCGGGTCCGGGGTTCTGGCTGGGGTTGCCTAAAATTTGTGAAGAGGTCAAAAGCACTAAAATTTTAGGTTAAAACAATTAGATATAAAGTTAATTGAGGTTTATTTAATTATAAGAAAGGCGTAGAATAGCTAACATTCACTTAATTAATGATTATATGCATTTTCTCTGGAAAAATGTCAGAAAATTACAGATTTTGTATAATAAAAAGTCCAAAAATTAAAAAAAAACAAAAAACATTTGATTCATAATAGTGATTCAACAACTTTACCTATAAGCCCACAAAGTAAAGTTTGAAAAAATGTAAGATATAAAATTATCAATATAACCTATATTTATACATATCATTGTTATATCATTGCTATATCAAACTTGAATCAATTAGCTACATTACTTAAAAATAATTTTTTTTTTATACTTTTAATCAATATGGTTAAAATATCAGCTTCAGCAGTATGGAAGTACTTTACAATGTTTCAGGATAGGCTCGAAAAAGCTGAATGTAACATCTGCAGTCAGAAAATTAGAAGAGGACCTCCGGGTGGTACAAGTAAAAAATTTTCAACCAAATCTTTATGGGAGCATAAAATCAAAACACAAAAATGAACATTCACTTGCAGAAAAGGAGTAGTCAAAAGAAACAGAAAAAAAGAGAAAATTTTAAAAAAGCAAGAAGAAATATCTTAATTTTCTTATATTGTTTAAATTTTGTTTTTTTATTATTTGACTGATTGAGCTGAAATTTTCAGGAAATATGCATTTTTTCCCAAAGTTCTGAGTTCATTTTGAGCATTTTTCTGAGTCCATAACGGTTTGAAAGTTATTTGGACACAAAGTTGAAAAAAATAAAATGAATAACGGGGTCAAACCACTGGTCCACATGAGCTGAAAATTTAACTGAATAATTTTAGCCTCAATTTCTTGCATTGGTGAGAACAGATTTTTGATATCACATCTAGAAAAAAAGATATAAGCACGAAATTTTTTTTAAAAAAAAAAAAAAAAAAAAAAAAAAAAAAAAAAAAAAAAAAAAAAAAAAAAACGCTTCCTATTTTTTTTTTTTTTTTTTGGATATTGTTTAGAGGAGGGACAGGGCTGCAATTTTTATTTAGTGTATTATTAAATGCTTTTAGGTTGAAGCGAGATATAGCCTCTTAAACTTTGGAAATATTTGAAATTTGGTCAAAAATGGACCTTTTATGAGAGGCTATATCTCAAAACCATCGACTCGCATCGAATAAAGTATAGAGAAGAATTGTAGCCCCATTCCTCCTCTATGCACCCTCCTTATATAAGGAATGTTATAGTTATAGTTTTGTTTTAAGTTTTATTTACCGAAAAGGTGGATATTTTTTCTATAGTTGTTCAGTTTTGGGCTTAAAACATTTTTTCTAAAACTCTGGGAACAAATGTCTATTGCATGTTTTCGTTGCCAATAGAATTATGAATATACATACAAGTTTCAAGTTTTTCCAAAAAGTGGTTTGGCTGCGCCGTTCATTTGAAAAGGGTAAAATTTCCCATCGAAAAATATTTTTTAGCAGTTATAGACTCAGAAAAACGCTAGAAATGGACTTTTTTTCACCAGGAAAAAATCTATATACACTGAAAATTTCAAGAGAATCGGCTGAAAATTAAAAAAAAAAAATTGGATTGTCCCCTCAAGTATAATATGCCATTTTAACCCCGGCAGACAAACCCCGGTTTTCCCCGATTTTTAGCCGGGGCCTCGGTCGGTTCATATATATGTATATATATATATATATATATATATATATATATATATATATATATATATATATATAATATATATATATATATATATATATATATATATATATATAATGGGAAATATTTAAATTATTAAAAATTAACTTAATTCACAAAATTTGGCAGTCATACCCAGATAAGGCATACAGCGATATTGAGTCAATATTTAATTATTTACTATGTAATAAGCAGTATCGTTATCATATATATGCATCACATTTTCAAAATTACAGAAAACAAAAGCTAAGGATAGGAACATAGAGACAGTTAGAAGCCACAAGGCCCTATCGAGACTGTCCCAGTCCAAACAAATAATAACAATAACAATACTAATACTTGCACAAAAGACTAGATCTATTCCTTCCCTAGTTATCAGTTCATTTATGCAAAGATAAAAGTAAAACTAAGCCCAATTATACATGTAATATTCAATGAACCATCACCCACTACAAAAAACACTGCCATTAAGCTTAGTCATAGGTTGATCTGTTGATCTAAAAATTCATATATACCCGCCAATTTGGCTTAGTCACGTTATATTATATAATACCTAAACCATCCATAAATCTATCTAGCCCCTTTTTAAATTTGACAAGAGAATCACAGTCAACAATCTCTTCTGGCAAGTCATTCCAAAAATTAACAACTCTATTACTGAAAGAGTATTTTCTTAGATCGAGATGGCAGGGCTTCTTTTTAATTTTCTTATCATATGCTCTAGTTACTCCCCCACGGTCCAATATAAAGTATTTTTCAACCTCTCTATTACTGTCAGATGCAAATATTTTGTAAACTTGTATCATATCCCCTCTGAGAAATCTCCTTTCAACCGAGAACATTCCTAACTCCTTCAACCTCTCTTCATAGCTCTTATTTTCAAAGCCAGAAATCATCCTTGTTGCTCGACGTTGTACTCTCTCCAGCATATCTATGTCTTTTCTTAAATGAGGAGCCCAAACCTGTGCACAATGCTCTAATGCTGGCCTAACATAGCTATTATATAGCTTGCTTATAGCCTCTTTGCTCTTGTAAACTACATTGCGATTAATTATACCTAACATCTTATTAGCTCTATTTCTTGCTTCCAAACATTGATCACCCACCTTCAGATTACTGCTAATAATCACACCTAAATCCTTTTCTTGGTCCACAGTTTCAAGCCACTCCCCATTCATTTCATAATTAAATCCTTCATTTGAGTAACCTACATGAAGAACTTTACATTTTTTACTATTAAAGTTCATTTGCCACCTCTCTGCCCAACCAAGAAGTCTATCTAGATCACCTTGAAGCTTTATGCATCCATCATTATTCCTTACTGAGGTAACCACTTTGGTATCATCAGCAAACTTAGAAACCTTACATTTAAGACCTTTGTCTAAATCATTTATATATATATAAGGAACAAAAGTGGTCCCAGCACAGAACCCTGTGGGACCCCACTCTTCACCGTTTCCCATAATGACTTATTACCATTATGTAATACACACTGCCTTCTGTTCTTTAACCACTCTTCAATCCAATTGTGTACCATTCCATCTATACCATACTGCGACAACTTTTGCATCATCCTAACATGGGGTACCTTATCAAAAGCTTTGATAAAGTCTAAGTATATGACATCAACTGGATCACCTCTGTTTATACATTTTGTAATATATTCCATAAATTCTAGTAGATTTGTCTGACATGATCTACCCTTTCTAAAGCCATGCTGGGAGTTATATAGTATCTTGTTATCATCTAAGTGCTTCTCTATATGACTTTTCAGTAACTTTTCCAAAATTTTCACAACCAGAGATGTTAAACTAACTGGCCTATAGTTCCCTAAATCTTCCTTACTACCTTTTTTAAAAATGGGCACCACATATGCCATTTTCCAGTCCTCAGGTACCTCTCCAAAAGCAATAGATCACTTAAAAAATCAAATACAGTGCCTTTGCAAAACTGTTACTCCCCTCTTTTAGAATTCTACCATACACACCATCCGGACCCGCTGCCTTATTTGGGTCAATATGTTCTAGTAAAGATTTAATTTCATTTAACTCAATTTCAAATGCTGCACACCTATTCATTACATGTATACTAGAGCTATTAGTCTCTAAACTATCCAACCTTTCCTCAGTAAACACTGATGCAAAATAAGCATTGAAAATGTTAACCAATTCTTTATCTGAACTTACTAAATTTCCATCAATTTTAATTGGGCCCAATTTTCTTATCCTTGCTTTTAAATTTATAAAAGCTAAAAAACTTTTTCAAGTCTTTATTACTGTTCCTTGCCAAATTAATTTCTACCATTCTCTTTTCTCATTGATTGGTTAAGTTCATTCCTAATTCTCTTATAATGTTCCAAATCTTCACCATTGCTCCTACCTTTGAATATTTTAAAACATCTACGCTTTTCACTGATTTTCTCTTTTATATCTCTACTCCACCAATTATGTTTTCTATTTGCCACCCTAATGGATTTATCTTTAAAACACACAGACTGAATGGTAGCCAATATTTGCTTGAAGTATTCCCACATGATGAAACAATTTTGACCATTAAACTCCTTATCCCAGTCAATTTCATCGAGCATTGCTCGGAATTTGCTAAAATCTCCGTTTCTGAAATCTAATATCTTTTCCCTATTGACTTGCAATTTGGGCCCAGACCTCATATTCCAGTTAAATCTAATAATATAATGATCACTAGTTCCTAAAGTCTCCCCAACTTCGATATCATTCACCATATTCTCATCATTTGTTAATATTAAATCTAACAATGCCGCATGCCTTGTCGGTTCTTGGACCATCTGACTCAAAAAGTTGTATAGTATACAATTTACAAATACTGAACTTCTATTAACTATACTACTCAAAGTATTCCACTCAATGTCTGGAAAATTAAAATCACCCAATATGACTACCCCTTTTACATTATTTTCACACGCTACCTTGATTTCCTTCACCATTTCTTCATCTAATACTTGACTCTGATCAGGAGCTCTATAAAATGCTCCTATCCTGTATGATTTATTATACATAAGAATATCTACCCACAGAGATTCCACATCCTGGTTTGTTTTAATGTCAGCTATTAACACCGATTCGATATTGCTTTTAACATAGAGTGCTACACCTCCACCATTCCTTCCTCTACGTTGGTACAGGTAAAATGAGTATCCTTCCATTTCATATTCCTGTAGGGAATCTCCGTAAATGGCCTCATTAACCCATGCTATTATTTCATATATATAATTTAATATCAATATATTGATTACTCTTTGTTTTTATCACTTTTCATATACTTTGCAAAATATTCCTCTGCCATGCATGTATTCTTATATTAATAATAATATTAATATAAATTTCGTCAAATATTTAGAATTCAATATTAAATAATTAATCAATACATCTATTTTAATCATCTATTTTAGTTGCCCAATACTACCACTATTATACTTTGTGTTTCGCATTTCCAAAATATATTTTTTTTAAAAAAAATTAGTTTATCAGTGTTACTATACTATAGTCAGGGTAGAATGCTATAGTATTCAATTATGACATAGAAACATATATGTACAAGGGCTCCTCTAGAAAAATTAAATGTGCAAAGTTTTTGTATAAATATCCTATATCATATTATCACCCATATACCTATCTTTTATTTTCAAAAGTTGCAAGTAAACTTCTAGCTATCATATTATCAGACAAAAAATTAGTCAGTTATTGAATTGGCTAAGTATTTTCTCAAATCAAGATCAAAAGTTTTGTTTTTTAATTATTTTTAATATAACAGCTAATACTTCTATCATGGTCAATGACTAAGAGTTAGAGAACTTCAAGGTTTAAAGTGAATATCATTTGTAAAAAAGGAAAAAAATTATGAACATTTTATTTTCTGTAATTAAGGATTTTTATCCCTGCATTGAAGCTACAAATTGTTATATATATATATATATATATATATATATATATATATATATATATATATATATATATATATATATATATATATATATATATATATATATATATATATATATATATATATATATATATATAATCAATTTGTGAATGAAGCAATTTTTCTTCAAGATTGTGATCAGAGTAGAGTTGAAATTTGAATTTTAATTATTTATATACAAATTTAAGTGTAGAAAAAAGTTATGAAAAATATAGAAATATCAAGTTAGGTTGTCTTTAAAGGATAATAAACATTGGTATAAGTAGCCAGAATATTATGGATTTTACCTTGGGTTATTAGAACTAGAAAATATCTTGGTAGGATATCTGGCCACTGACCAATGAAAAAATATTTAGACTGGGTCATCCAACCTCTAGCAAAATTTATAGGTAAATTGGAATTATACTATTAAAAATACATTTTACATTTTATCTAAAGTATATAATTAGTTTCATTTCAGATGTTAGGTAAAAAGACAAAATTCTTTTAAAAAGTCTAATTTTCAAACCTATGATGATATTGATTTGCCTTAAGATATATTTGGCTTATGTACAGGAATTACAGGAATTATTTTCAGGTATGTAATTTTTGAAGTAGAATAATCACCAAAAAATTATTCATGTTTAGATTAACGCTCCCATAATAATAATAATAATAATAATAATAATAATAATAATAATAATAATTATTGATAATAAATAATGGAAAATTGGAAAAAACTTTTTTTTTTAAAACAAAAATAAAAAGTATAGCATTTTGGTTTATTTTATTTTTTTAACTTATAAAGTTATATTCAGGCAATTTTATAGCATATATATAATATATAATATATATATATATATATATATATATATATATATATATATATATATATATATATATATATATATATATATATATAATATATATATATATAGATAGAGAGAGAGAGAGAGAGAGAGAGAGAGAGAGAGAGAGAGAGCACAAAGTTTTGATTTCTGAACTTTCCTCTTTCGGTATCCTTCTCTCTGTGACCTCTCTGATTTCCTTTCCGGTCGTTCTATAGCAGCTGTTTTAGGCGGCTACCGTTCATCCTTTAAATCTATTAGCAATAATGTTCCTCAGGGTTCTGTCCTATCTATAATAATAATAATAATAATAATAATAATAATAATAATAATAATAAAAATAATAATAATAATTCATAGGTAAACTATAACCATTGCATAAATCTTGAAAGAAGTTTTAATTATAGATTTTGAATTTCATGACTTTCAGAAATTAAATTCTCAAGGATGATAAATACTAGAGAATATATCTCAAGAATTATATCATATAATTATTCAACACAAAAAATTTGTTAAGAACTGTATCTGCAACCGAAGTTCAAGAAGAAATGGATTTAGAGAAACCAGTTGGAATTCTGAAGATTCGTATCTAACACTGGCAAGGAACTAAAAACCAGGTTGGAATTTCAAAATCCTTTTCTGAAAAGTAATTTTAATGAATTTTTTTTTAGCAACTTTAAAGAAAGAATGTAATTTAACTTTTTTTTCACTCCTTTTAAGGGTTTTTATGGAATCATTCTGGATTGAACCTCAATCCTGAGAATGACCCCTTATCCTTTGTCCTTTGGTGTCTTATCGGTATCCCAGTACCGTTCTTAAAATACTTATACTTTTTTTTATCACAGCCATACTCAGTTCCAATGTGGAAACATGTATGGGTAGCTTTTCTAGATGTTTTGTTAAACTTTTTTTAATTATTCCCGTCGCTCCCACGATAACTGGGAATATTTCAATTCGGTCTATGTTCCAAATTCTTTGTAGTTCATATTTAAGTCTTTGATATTTTAGTTCCTTTTCTCTTTCATAAGCCGAGACGCTCCCATCCCAAGGGACTCCAACCTCTACTATCGACAACTATTTTCTTGTTTGTTGTGGATGACTATATCTGGTTTATTATTTGTAACATGAGCGTCTGTTGGGATATTGTAATCGTAAAGGAGTAATACTCTATTGTTTTCTTCTATATTGTTCGGGTTGTGTTCCCAGTGGTTGTTTGTATTCAATGGTATCTCAAATTTTTTACACAGTCTGAAATGGATCAACCGGCATATGCTGTTATGTCTTTCTGTGTACAAGCCCCTTAGTAACAAAACCTCACATCCCGATAATATGTGGCACACCGATTCCGACCAACTACTGCACAATCTGCATTTGTCCGATATTCGTTCTCCTTCAATATGTTTTTTGAACCAGTTGGTCCTAAGCGCCTGATCTTGGGCCGCCAAAATAGTTCGCTCATCTTCAGATCTTAGCCATCCCTTAATCACAACCTCACTTGATCTATATCGTGTCTATGAATACTTCATCCAATACATTTTTATGATGTTTTGCGAATGTGTGGAGTTTCCATTGTTCTAAATTTACTTCTTCTCTCTTCTCTTTGTATAGATTTTTGATGTTTTTTATCTTTTTCTCTAATGTTTCATTACTTCTAATTTCTTCTTCCTTTTCACTTATGTTTCTATCTCTTAAATAATCATTCATTTTCTTTATTATTGATGTTGATGATGGATTTTAAACTTTCATGCTCATACACCCATCTTATAAACTTGTTTTCGTTTCAAATATCTTCCTATTCCTATTATTTCTGATTTATATATTGCATCTACTGATGGTACACCCATTCCTCCTTTTTTCCTGGCAACATGCATGCGAGCTACGCACTGATTTCTGTATGTTATTTTGTGCATGTGCAGCATTTTTCTTGTCATAACATCAAGATTATTTAGGTCTTCCTGCTTCCAATCTATATTACCAAACTCATATGAAAGTACAGGAATTGTCAAGGTCTTAATTATGTACTTTTGTGTGTCGAGTCTTGGTTTTTAAAGCTCGAGATATTAAAGTAACTGATAAAATTAATACTTTTAAATTAGACAACAAACACTGCTTAACAGATGAGTAAAATAATATATCTGGAATTATTACTAATTTATGTTTAAAATAGAAGGGTTGCACAAATATATTCATGTTTCAATAGATAAAGTTGTAAAAACATTCAGCATATAAGTTATATATGTTAACATTCATCATATAAAACTAGAAGAAAAAAGAAACATTTTAGAGATGGAGGAATCATAAGCCCACCCCCAATAAAGAAATAGTTTAGTAATTCAGATATTTTTTTTAGTTTCTCTTCCGGATATTTTAAGTGAGATTTTGAAAAATAATGTAAATTGGAAAATTTTACAAATGATTTAAAGCCAGATATATCGATAGTCTGTTTACAGACAGATCATGCTGAAAAGTTTCTATTGGTAAAGATTTATTATTTTTTATCTTGATTTAAGTTATTCATTTTTGTAAGATTATTCTTTTAATAAACTGCAAACTAAAATTTCCGAGTATTTTGTTATACTTTTTTTTTTTTTTTTTTTGAAAGTTAATGTACGAAATTATATATTATTATTTACTTATTTTCCTATCATATGCATTATATATCGTAATTTAAAGAATTTTAATCTTTATTTTTTGTTCTTTCAGTTGCTGAACATAAAATGAAATAAAGCTACTTTGTGACTCTTCTTTTCTTACCCGTCTTCCATATATATATATATATATATAATATATATATATATATATATATATATATATATATATATATATATATATATATATATATATATATATATATATATATATATATATATATATATATATATATATTTGTGTCAAAAGCATTTTTTATTATTTTATCTCATACTTTTTTTAAATTCTTATAAATATAGTTTCAAGCGTAATGCGATTTATTCTTACTTCAGAAACCATTATTCACCATCTGGGTAAAATATAAAGAACAATGACATGACGAAAGACCTCTTGGAGATAGATGAATTCTTAAGTAATTTATAAAATAAAGATGAATCTGAGTGTTATAGTGGGAGTGTATTTTCAGAAACGATTACGATGAAGAAATACTTCTATGACACTGAAATGAATAATAATAATAATGTAAACGCCATTTAGTTAGATTGTGGTATGTTTGACTGGAAAGCTTTTTCTGCCAATTCTAGTATTAAAACACAATTGGAAAATTCACCAAGTCCTGTAATGATTTTTTTGAAGCCAATATTTGGGTGAAAATATCAATCTAATAACGGAAGAAATGTACATATACTTGTAAAATCATTGAAACAAATGTAGGACCATGAAAAAAAAACACCATTTAAAGGATACCTTCAAATGAAGAATAGATTTGCGTATTTATGGCTTTGATAATATTTCAGAATCCTGATTTGGACTCGAACCATTCCACAAAATTTTTTTTGTATGCTCTCATCATTGAGAATTGAGTGCTAGAGGTAGATTCAGAATAATTCTAAACCATAATTATTCTGATGAAGGAAATTATTATAATGATACAAATCTATGTAAACAATTTGAAACCATTTATATCGCATAAAAAAATAAAACTTGCAAATGTCTTGCCGAAAACTACAAAATTGTTCCCCATTTTCCAAAACTAATTAATTAAGGATATTATTTCAAAATGGATAATTTTTATGATTCACTAGAGTTATATAAAATTTTAATATGAAAAGATACTGACTGTTGGTACGTACTTTTGGCTTCAACAAGACTGTCCCCACTTGTGTGTAATCCTAATTTTAAAAAAAGAGGAAACAATAGAATGTAAAATATGCAAAAATGAAAGTAGTAAGGACTAAAATCAGACGGCAAAGTGTCTAACATATTAAATTTTGTAAGCTCTTCGAAAGATGTGCCGCTGAGAATGTGTTAAAATTTTGTTTCCATAGTTTTATAGTAAATTCTTTCATAAATACAAAAATATGTAATTTGTTTTTTATAATTCCAAATGGATAGTGAGATATAGCCATTTAGAATAAGATTTCGAAAGAATTAAAAATTTCACACTTGTTTTCTTCGATTTTCTTGAATTCGGAATTTTCAGGTTTCATAAACAGTGAAATCAAAGTACTTTGATGAAATATTCAACAGGATGAGTCAATCGAGGATTTGATATGCATTTTTACAATATGAATGACATTAACATTTTGTTCTACTTGACTTATACAAAGGTAGTATGCCATGCTAATGTCTTTCTCCGAATATATTTGCTCTTTAACTTGTGTTTTTTACATCGAAATATTTAATTAAGCCATTATTTGTGGATATATGTTCAGGAATTTTTTTAATTGTACGGTACAATATATATATATATATATATATATATATATATATATATATATATATATATATATATATATATATATATATATATATATATATATATATATATATATATTATATATATATATATATATATATATATATATATATATATATATATATATATATATATATATATATATATATATATATATATATATATATATATATATATATATATATTATCGTAACGCTATCTTAAATGTCCAAAAACTCATTCAGTAAATTTTTCAGAATCATTTTTTTTCTTGTTAATTATTTTTCTATTTAATTATTTCATTAAAAAGAGTAGTTATTAAGTAATTTGACAATGTTATTAACCTTAAACCACAAAAAGCCCATTTCAACTTTTACGAAACTTTATCCTAAACTTTTTATTTTACCCCTAAATATAGGGTAATTACCAAAACCGTTGTTTACGTTATTTACAACTCTATTCATAATCTCCATTGTCTTCTTCCTCATAAAGGAAAGTTTTATTTTATTTTTTTACTATTTGCGGTAACATATTATCAGGTAAACTTTGTTGAAGGCGAGAACATTTATTAAAAAAATGCAGTCAAGTGAATTAAGTGAATTATTTTACCCACCAGTTTTCAATTTATTTTTGCAAGTATTATATTTATTCGGATATATATATATATATATATATATATATATATATATATATATATATATATATATATATATATATATATATATATATATATATATATATATATATATATATATATATATATATATATATATATATATATATATATATATATATATATTATATTTTATTTTTATTCAAATAGCGATAATTAAAAAAAAAAAAAAATTTAAAAAATGAAAATATATAATAAACAAGTTAAACGGTGCAAAAGATCATAGAAAACGTTTTACAGAAAATTGGGTAATTTCACGGGAACATATTTATAAGAACACTTATCACCTGTAATCATTATTATTTAAAAATCACTTTTCACTTGTAATCCTTACTATTTATAAAACAGTTATCATATTGAAATATATATATATATATATATATATATATATATATATATATATATATATATATATATATATATATATATATATATATATATATATATATATATATATATATATATATATATATATATATATATATATATATATATAGACACTGTTAAACTCTTTCCTCCTGTGGGTTCACCCGATCACCTTCTTATCTCTGTATCTTGTCCTGTCTCTTCAAGTCTTCCGCAGGAACGGCCCCCGACTTCGGCGAGGAGAGGTTTCTGGCATTTCGGTGCCACTAACTGGTCTGACTTGCGGTCGTACTTTTCTGATTTTCAATGAAATGATAACTGTTTCCGTGGCAGGGGTCCCTCGGAGTGTGCAGAGTGCATAACTGAGGTGATTCTCTCTGGCATGGAGGCGTACATTCTATATTCTTTCCCTTCCACTAAACCTAGTAAACCTTGGTTTAACTCTGCTTGTTCTCGTGCTATCAGCTGCAGTGATACTGCCTTCAGGGATTACCATCATCTTCAAACTCCAGACACTCACGCAACTTATATTTCATCCCAGAATCGTGCAAAATCTATTCTTCGTGTTGCCAAAAACTTTTTTCTCCTTCGCAAATGCAATAATTTTTCTGTCTCCTCTTCCTCTTGCCCTTTCTGGCATTTTTCAAAAAATGTCAACTCTAACTTCGCTTCTTCCTCTTTCCCTCCTCTATTATCTTCTAACGGTTCAACTGCCGTTTTGCCTTCCTCTAAAGCTGGACTCTTTGGTTAAACTTTTGCCTTAAATTGAACCTTAGACGATTCCGGAGCTGTTGCTACTCCTTCAACCCCCTCCAACTCATTTATGCCTAAAATTGTAATTTCTTCTAAAGATATTATTTCTGCTCTCTCTGAATTTAACACTAAGTATGCTACGGTCCTGATGGTACCCTTCCTGTGGTTCTCAAAGCTTGTGCTTCCGTGCTTACAGCCTGCCTTGGTAAACTATTTCGTCTATATCTTTCTGCTTCAACATTCCCTTCTTGCTGGAAACGTGCGCTCATTCAGCCTGTGCCGAAGAAGGGGGACCCATCTCAACCCTCTAACCACCGTCCAATTTCTTTAACCTCCGTTCTTTCTAAAGTTTTCGAATCTATCCTTAACAGGAAGATTTGCAAACACCTCAGTTCTTCTAATTTTATCTATGATGAACTGTATGGCTTTCGCAAGAAACACTCTACTGGTGATCTTCTTTCCCTTCTGTCTGACTCTTGGTCCTCCGCTCTTCGGCATTTCGGTGAATCTTTTGCTGTCGCCTTTTACATATCGAAAGCTTTCGAAAGAGTCTGGCACAAAGCTTTGATTTCCAAACTTCCCTCTTTTAGAATCTATTCTCTCTGATTTCCTTTCCGGTCGTTCTATAGCAGCTGTTGTAGATGGCCACCGTTCATCCTATAAATGTATTAATAGTGATGTTCTTCAAGAATCTGTTCCATCCCCAGCCCTTTTTCTGCTTTTCATTAATGATCTATTACTTCATCTTCTATCCACTCCTATGCCGATGATTCCACCCTTCATTACTCTTTTCATTTTGAAAGGCACCCTTCCCAGTAACAATTAATAGACGCAAGGAGGGTGGCCTTGGAGCAACTAGCCTCTGATCTATCTCGTATTTCAAATTGCGGCAAAGAAAACATTTATGTTTTCAATGCCTCAAAAATTCAATTCCTTCATCTTTCTACTCGATAAAATCTTCCACACAACTATGATATCTTCTTCGAAAACACTCAACTCAAACTTTCCTCTGTTTTTAATATTCTTGGTGTTTCTTTTTCTCGTGATCTTTCTTGGAAAGATTACTTCTTTCTCTAAACAAGCTTCTAAGAGGTTTTGTGTTCAGAGGCGCCTTCAGTATTTCTTCACTCCACCCCAGTTGCTTGCTCTGTATAGGAGTGTTGTTCGCCCCTGAATGAAGTATGCGTCACACATCTGGGGTGGTTCAACTCATACAGCTCTCTTGGAAAAGGTGGAGTCTAGGGCTTTTCACCTTATCAACTCTCCTGCTTTCACTAATTTTCTCCAGTCTCTTTCTGCCCGTCGAATTGTATCCTCATTCTCTTCATACTATCGCTATTACAATGGGCACTGCAACTCTGAACTCTCTCGTCGCATACATCCTCCATTCAGAAGGGCTTGTGGGACTCCTTTTTCTACACAGTCTCATACTTCCTTTGTCCAACTCTCTGACCCCAGATTTAGCCGCTATGCTCAATCTTTTCATGTACTCTACTGGTAAATCTGGAACACACTTCCTTCATCTATTTTTCCAACTTCCTACGACTTACACACCTTCAAACGCCGTGTATCAGTTCATGTTGGCCTTTAATTTGACCATGTTTCTGACTTTCCCCTAACTCTGGTTGAATTTTAGAAGGCCTCTGGCCTTTTCCCACCAGAGTTGAAATAATAATATATATATATATATATATATATATATATATATATATATATATATATATATATATATATATATATATATATATATATATATATATATATATATATATATCCCCTTCTTTATCTCTCCTTTCCCTCTCTCATACTTTATTCTCTCACCCACTTCTCTCGACAAACGGAATGAGTTCTCTCAAAAATGGAAAAACTTTCAAGTCTTCCAGGCTCACATGAATGCCAATACAATATAGGAGAAAGAGAAGAACTTCGAGAAATGGGAGGTATATTTTTTGAGAGGAGTCTAATGGATATTGTCAGATTTAAAAATATGGGAATTTTAAATACTGTTGTATTATATCAGAAAGTAATACTTCTGATATAATATTTTATATATATATATATATATATATATATATATATATATATATATATATATATATATATATATATATATATATATATATATATATATATATATATATATATATATATATATATATATATATATATATATATATATATATATATATATATATATATATATATATATATATATATATATATATATATATATATATATATATATATATATATATATATATATATATATATATATATATATATATATATATATATATATATATATATATATATATATATATATATATATATATATATATATATATATACTAGGAATAGGACTAGCTCTTTGCGCTGCAATAAAAGGATATCGGTGCATTATTGTCATGCCAGAGAAAATGAGTAATGAAAAGGTAAACATTTTGAGAGCTTTGGGATCTGAAATTGTCCGTACGCCAACCTCAGCATCCTTTGATTCACCAGAGTCCCACATATCAGTTGCAAAGAGACTTGAAAAAGAAATTCCAGGTGCCATAATCCTTGATCAGGTAAAAACATTTTCTTAATTCAATATTTATAAAATTTTCCTTCAGTACTCTGATGCAGTGTGGAATTTCTTTTTTTATTTTTCCTTCTCCTCGTAATAATTTTGGAGTTTCCTTTTACCTAAATCTTTCTTGTAAGATCATATTTACTCATTTTAAACACTCACGTAATAAGTTTCGGGGTACTTTCTAAAGGCTATGTTTCGTTAAGGAAAGTACAGAGAAGGCTAAAGCTATAACGTTGGAAGGCTAAAAGCTTTAGTATGTTTGGTTCATGTAATTATCACGGAAACAAGTTGGGAGTTGTACTAATTGATCTAAAATGATATGGATTGAGAAAAGGTGAACAAGTTCATTATCTCTAGCTTTAAAAAGTAAATAAATTAAAATAAAAGCATCCAGGTTAATTATTCAGGGTAAATTAGCATATTTTGTTGCATGGAGTTTAGATGCTTGAAAAATATAGATCAAGAGAGCTACGAGGTAAATAAACAGCACTTATGGATTGATATTTCAGTTATGAACTCAGTTGGAATTAATTCACATTATATTTTAATTTAAGAAAACGAAGAGAATAACTACATACTTTATTTTCGTTTAGTTCAGCTTTTGTCGAGAGAGGATGTGTTATTTGTGCTCTCTCATAGTGAGTTTTTAACTTTATTTATTTTTTTTTTCTTTTCATTATTTGTTTGTGTTAATTAAGTGAAAATGTGTATATGTTTTTTTTATTACTATGCATCTTTTCAATCATTCTCCTGTTTTAATTTAAGTGTTTTAACCAATTAATATTCTGCAAGCTTACTAAATATTTACTATGTGAGTCATATGCATTTTTATTGATAAGTTTAAGTTTTAACTTTATTATTTTTTAAAACTTAATACAGGTTTTATTATTAGGAAGTTTTATTTTCCGAGAGCAAAAATTATTTGGCATTTGATATACTTTTAATTTTTAACTTAAAATTGTGTAAGACTAATTTGTTTAAATTTTTAATTTTAAATTCATTTTACCCTTTTAAAATTTAAATTTCTAATGTAAAAATGATTTCAGTTTTACTTTGCTTTTTTTTTGTTTATCTGTCTGACAATTTGTTAGTTTGATTGTTTTTTTGTCTGAGCTTGTTTGACTCTTCGTTTCTTTGTCTGTTTGTCTGATTTAATCGTTATTGTAGAATGGCGGGTGTGCGAAGGCGTGGGTTCTTTATACACTTCACCAACGTTAGTGGCTTACTTTCTAATTTGACCTCTGTGAAATACCACCTCTCTAACTCTCATCAAACTATTTTGCTATTGTCTGAGCCCCAGATATTTAAGAATTCCTCCTCAAACTTTTTTAATATATCCAACTATAACTTATTTAATAATTTCCGATCTAAGGGTGGAGTTTGTGCCTACATAAACACACACTCCGCTAACACGTCTTGTAAATCTTGAATCTCCTGACTTCGATGTTCTGTAGCTTAAAACATTTCTTCCTACCACCACTATAATCTTGGGCTTCTGCTACTGAACAAATTTTTCTTCTTTTTTTGAGTGCTTAGCTATTTCTCACGAGACTGTTACATCTTCACATTCAAGCACTGAGATCTTTTATTTGGGGGATTTCAATGTACACAACACTGAGTGGTTGGGTTCCTCTCATACTGATCTAGGAGAAGAGGAGGCCGAATCATTCAGCATTCTCAACGATCTGGAGCAACTAAATAAAGAACCAACACACATTCCGGATCGTCCCAACCAAATCTTAAACACTCTTGACTTATGCTTCACTACTAGTCGTTCTCTATATATAGGCTGTCTTTACACTTATTGGTAACTCTGACCACATTCTAATTACTCTTAATTTTTAAGCTTTCTCCCCAACTTCTCCACCCGTCCCTAAGCATATCTTCTGGCACTTGATCTGGCTGACTGGGGGAGGGATTTGCGTTGCTTCTATGCCAACTAACTACCCATGGATGAACTACTTTGTCTCTGAAGACGCTTCGGTCTCTGCCGATAAGGTGGAGGATGTAATCGTTGATGGGATGAGCAGGTTCATCCCTTCTTCGTCTAAGTCTTTCTCTCCTCAAAATCCATGGTTCGATCGCACTTGCTCTCGTGATATTCAGGCTAGATATACATTGCGTATCGAGAGTGGAAAAATTCTCCTCTCTTATCACTCTCGCTAATTTTCATTCGGCTCTGAATCGTTGCTGGAATAAAAGAAGGTGTGCCTAGCTCCTAATTTCTCTTACTGAAAAATCTTTCTGATTTGTTGCCTCTGGACTCTGTTGACATCTCTAACAATTTTGGTAAATCCTCCATTCCTTCTCTTATTCGCTCTGATGGTTCTGTTGATAACGCTCCAACAGTGTTCTCCTCTAATTCTACCTTGGAAGACTCCGGCAATTCTCCCATTACTACTTTTCATCTCAGATGTCCCATGCCTTTACTTGTGATTACATTTGATCAGGTGCATGGGCGCCTGAAATCTATGAACGTTGGGAAGAAAAGCTGCAAGGACGGCATTCCTTCCCGAGTTTTAAGGGTGTGTAACTCCATCCCTCGTTCAACTTTTCTTTCTATGCCTCAATACTAGTACTTTTCCTCAGTGTTGGAGCTGCGCATTAGTCCAACCTATTCCAAAAAAGCTAGCCGCTCTGATCTTTCTAAATATCGTCCTATAGCTCTCACTTGTATTCTGTCTAAGATCTTTGAAACCCTTCTCAACTCTCATTTCTTGGATCATCTAGAATCTTACTCTCTTCTTCCTAATCATGAACATGGCTTTCGGCGCTCGAGGTCTACTGGTGATATATTTTCCTATCTCACAGATCTATGATCTTCTGCCCTTAGAGACCATGGGGAGACTTGTGATTTGGGGCTTGACTTATCTAAGGCATTTGACAGTGTGTGGCATGCATCACTGCTCTTCAAGCTCCCCTCCTTTGGGTTTCATCATTCTCTTTGCTTACTTATGTCTAGCTTTCTTTCTAATCGTTCCTTTTCGACCGTTGTTGATGGAGTGACTTCTTCCTTCTCTGTCAATAGTGGTGTCGTTAATTAAAGCACTTCATATCCTTACAGAGTATATAAATTTCAAACTAAAAATTTGAATTAACAAAAGTTAACAACTTAAATAAAATTTAATTTTTTTTAAGTAACCGATTAAAAATAGAAAGAGAAAAAGAGGTAAAAAATCGAAGATTAAAAACATTACATATATATAGTGCATATATATATATATATATATATATATATATATATATATATATATATATATATATATATATATATATATATATATATATATATATATATATATATATATATATATATATATATATATGGAATGGATGGTATATACGGAGAAATGATAAAAGAAGGACCTAGAGTGTTGATTGACTGTTGGTGAAATTATTTAATGTGTGTTGGAGAGAAGGAAGAGTGCCTCAGGAGTGGCGGGACTCCTGCATTGTACCCATATACAAGAGAAAAGGTAATAAGATGGTTTGTAAAAATTATAGTGGGATCAGTCTACTGAGCGTGATAGGAAAGAATTATGGGAAGGTGTTAGTGAGGAGAATGAAGAAATTGACAAGTGAGGGAATGTGTGAGGAACAAGGGGGTTTTAGGGAGGGTAGGGGATGTGTGGACCAGGTATTCACCCTGAGATTGATTACGGAGAAATTGCGTGAAAAAAATAAAATGGGGTATGTATGTTTTCTACATTTGGAAAAAGCATATGATAGAGTATGCATTAGAAAATTGTTCGAAATATTAATGGAAAGGGGATTGAAAGGGAAATTACTGAAGGGAGTGAAAGCTTTTTATGCGAATTGTAGATCAAGAGTGAGGGTGAAGAGGGAACTTTCGGATTGGTTTCACATAGGAGTGGGATTGAGACAGGGGTGTGTAATGTCGCCATGGTTGTTTAATCTACTGATAGATAGTGTAGTTAGAGAAATGGAGAGAGAAGGGAAAGGTATTAGGTTGAGAAACATGGAGGGTGAATGGGATGTGAATGTTTTACTTTTTGCAGATGATGTGATATTGGTGGGAGAATCTGGAAAAGTTGAGAATACTTGTCAGAGAGTTTGAGGGGAAATGTGCAAACATGAGATTGAAAGTCAATCCAGCGAAGAGTAAAGTTATGAGAATTGGAGGTGGAGATGAAGAGATGTGGAAGGAGAAATGGGGGGTGTAGAAGTGGGAGGAAGGAAACTTGAGGAGGTGAATGAATTCAAATATCTAGTAATGTTGGGTGGAAGGTAAGGGTGGGACGGAAAAAGAAATAAAGAATAGAGTGGTAGAAGGAATGAAAGTGTTGGGGGTCTAAGAGAAGTATGGAAGAAAGGAAAAATTTAAAAAGAAATAAAAATAAGAATGTTTGAATGTATGTGCTAACCTTCAGTAATGTATGGGTGTAAAACATGGATGATAAGTGCTCGAGCGAGGAAAAGTTTGAATGTCTTTGAGGTGAAAGGTTTGAGAGCGATATGTAAATTGAGAAGGATTGATAGGATTAGAAATGAAAGAATAAGGGAGATGTGTAAATGGAAGAGGGGTTTAGTTGTTAGAGCGGAGGAGGGTGTGCTAAAATGGTTTGGACATATGTGTAGAATGAATGAGGACAGAATGGTGGGCAAGGTACTTAGATCCGAGGTGGATGAGGGTAGGGGAGGGGAAGGCCAAAGTGGAGATGGATGTATGGAGTGAGAGAGATTTTGGGTGGAAGGAATTTGAGTTTAGAAGAGGGTAGAAGAATATATATATATATATATATATATATATATATATATATATATATATATATATATATATATATATATATATATATATATATATATATATATATATATATATATATATATATATATATATTATATATAATTTGGAGGGGAGGACGTAGCGCAGTCCGAAGCGATGAAATTACCCTCTACTGGTCTTAACACACGGGTGATAGGAAGAGCTAGACCATTTTGTTTCACTCCTTTGCATTTTGGTTCGTCCTTTTTAGCGTTTCATCTTCTCAGAGGGTCTCTAGTGTACCCTTGACTCACATTGCAGTGCCTATAATCCCACAACTTTCCTACTTCTTCACATTTGTCCTACAAATTTTCAAACGCTTACACTTACATTACCTATTGAATGAATCAAAATGGTAAAACATAAATCTGCCTTGGAGAATCCAAGAGGGGCGGATTCTAAATATAGCCCCTCATCCACTCCTTCCCCCATCACCACTTGGGAGTTGGTGGCCTCCGGTGATGGGGTTGACGCCACCAAGAACGTGTTGCCGACTTGCCCTGGTGCACGGTCTTCGTTTTTCATTAATTTCTGCAACATTCACGGTCTTTTTTCTAATCTCCACTTTGTCGAACACCACCTCTCTTCTTCTAGACCTCATCTTTTGTTCTTAACTGAAACTCAGGTGTCTGAGTGCCCTGATATCACACCCTATTCGGTTTCCTCTATAGTCAATTTTCAGCCAAAGGCGGTTGTTGCGCATATGTGAGCAATGATGTTGTCTGTTCTCGTATTTCTAATTTGGAGTCTTCTGAATTCTCTACTTTATGGCTTAAACTTTCTTGCAACTCTACAACTAAATTCATTTGTTCTGTCTACTTATCTACTTACTTTACACACCATATAAAATTCTTCGACTATCTTAACTCCAAAATAGAACAAATTCTCTATTCTTTTCCTTTCTCCGAAATCATCAATTTAGATGATTTCAATGTTCATCACCGCCAATGGCTTTTATCTAGTTCCCATGACCCATCTGGTGAACTCGTCTACCAATTTTCTCTTCAGAACAACCTTGAGCAGTTGGTGCATCTCCCTACCCATATCCCTGACCGTCTTGGTGATGAACCCAACATACTAAATCTTTTCCTAACTTCTTATCCTTCTCCTTACACTGTTAAACTCTTTCATCCTCTGGGTTCATCCGATCATCTTCTTATCTCCGTATCTTGCCCTGTCTCTTCAAGTCTTCCGCAAGAACGGCCCATGCCTTCGGCGAGGAGACGTTTTTGGCATTTCGGTGCCACTAACTGGTCTGACTTGCGGTCGTGTACTTCTCTGATTTTCCATGGAATGATTACTGTTTCCATTGGTAGGGGTCCCTCGGAATGTGCAGAGCGCATAACTGAGGTGATTCTCTCTGGCATGGAGGCGTACATTCCATATTCTTTCCCTTCTACTAAACCTAACAAACCTTGGTTTAACTCTGCTTGTGTTCTCGCGCTATCCACAGCAGTGATACTGCCTTCAGGGATTACCGTCGTCTTCAAACTCCAGAAACTCATGCAACTTATATTTCATCGCGGAATCGTGCAAAATCTATTCTTCGAAATACCAAAAAATTCTATTCTCCCTCACAAATGCAATAATCTTTCTGGCTCCTCTTCCTCCCGACCTTTCAGACATTTTGCAAAAAATGTCAACTCTAAGTTTGCTTCTTCTTCTTTCCCTCCTCCAGTATCTTCTGACGGTTCAACTGCCGATTTGCCTTCCTCTAAAGCTGAACTCTTTGCTCAAACTCTTGCTTTTAATTCAACATTTAGACGATTCCGGAGCTATTCCTATTCCCTCAACCCCATCCAACTCATTTATGCCTACAATTATAATTTCTTCTAAAGACGTTATTTCTGCTCTTTCTCTTTTCTCTGAGCTGAGCTTCTTGCTGGAAACGTGCGCTCATTCAGCCAGTGCCGAAGAAGGGGGATCCCCCTCAACCCTCCAACTACCGTCCCATTTCTTTGACCTCCGTTTTCTATAAAATTTTCGAATCTATCCTTAACAGGAAGATTTGGAAACATCTCAATTCTTCTAATCTTATCTCTGATCGCCAGCAAGGCTTTCGTAAGAAACGCTCTACTGATGATCTTCTTTTCCTTCTCTCTGACTCTTGGTCCTACGCTCTTCGGCATTTCGGTGAATCCTTTGCTGTCTCGCTGGACATATCGAAAGCCTTCGATAGAGTCTGGCACAAAGCTTTGATTTCCAAACTTCCCTCTTTCGGTATCTATCCTTCTCTCTGTGATCTTCTCCCTAATTTCCTTTCCGGTCGTTCTATAGCAGCTGTTGTAGACTGCCACCGTTCTTCCTTTAAACCTATAGTGGTGTTCCTCATGGTTCTGTTCTATCCCCAACACTTTTTCTAATATTCATTAATGATCTTTTTCTATCACTTCATCTCCTATCCACTCTTTTGCTGATGACTCTACACTTCATTTCTCTTTTCAATTTGAAAGACGTTCGTCCCAACAACAGTTAATAGAATCGAGAAGGGTAGCCTTGGAACATCTGGCCTTTGATCTTTCGCGTATTTCAAATTGGGGCAGAGAAAACATGGTCGTTTTCAATGAATCAAAAACTCAATTCCTCCATCTCTCAACTCGACACAATCTTCCACACAACTATGATATCTTCTTCGAAAACACACAACTCAAACCTTCATCTGTTCTTAATATTCTCGGTGTTTCTTTTTCTCGTGATCTTTCTTGGAAAGATCACATTATTTCTCTTTCTAAACAAGCTTCTAAGAGGTTGGGTGTTCTGAGGCGCCTTCAGAATTACTTCACGCCACCCCAGTTGCTTGCTCTGTATAGGGATGTTGTTCGCCCCTGTATGGAGTATGCTTTACACATCTGGGGTGGTTCCACTCATACAGCTCTCCTTGAGAAGGTGGAGTCTAGGGCATTTTGTCTCATCAACTCTCCTGCTCTTACTAACTCTCTCTAATCTCTTTCTGCCCGTCGAATTGTTGCGTCATTCTCTCTAAACTATCGCTATTACACCGGACAATGCTCTTCTGAACTCTCTCGTCGCATACCTCCTCCATTGAGAATTGTCGGGTGAGACGACATTCTACACAGTCTCATCCTTTCTCTGTTCAACTCTCCGACCCCAGACTTAACCGCTATGATCAATCTTACACATACTCTGCTGGTAAAGTCTGGAACACACTTCCTTTATCTTTTTTCCCAACTCCCATTGACTTGCATACTTTCAAACGCCGTGTATCTGGAATTGTCGGCCACCATCGACCAGAATAGTGCTTTTCCAACTCCAGTGTAATTCGGTAGTCCTCCAGAATTTGCCTACCGGAGAAGATATATAAAAAAAGATATATATATATATATATATATATATATATATATATATATATTATATATATATATATATATATATATATATATATATATATATATAATAATATATATTATATTGTTGTCAATCAAAATAATATTGAAAGCTTCCTATACTTAAATCGTTCTCTAAATAAAAAATAAATTTTAAATTAAAGTATAAATAACGCACCAAAATAAAATATAAATTAATTAAAACTGCAAATTATCTAATAACTTTATGCTAAAGTTTCATTTTAAAGTAAATTTTTGCTCATTTTATGAAAAAAATAACAAAAAGAGTAAATTGACTTTGCAGTCAAATATTAAAGATTTTTATGTACTGCGTATTTATCACCTGTGTATTTTATAAAAGCCCTATTTTGCATAAAAAGAAAATAAAAATATTGGGCTGTCTTAATTGAACTGTGATTGGCTGAATCTAAAAAGATCTCCATTTTGCATATATAGGTATTTCAAGCTTAATAGAAAGAACTTCTGCTGACGGCTTACATACGCTAAGGGGAATGGCTATAGGTATCTCGGACCATATCTATATAGTTTCAAAAGTAAAAGTTAAATGGGGATGAGGAAAAGTGAGGAAGAAGGTAAAGGTGATGAAGGTAGTGCGTGTGGTAAGCTTGAAAGAAATATTGGGGAATATGGTGAAAAGGAAGAATAAGGCCTTTAGCAAGTATTAGGTTAGAAAAGTAACTAGAGAAATATTGGTAGGTGAAGAGGGAGATTAAGGGATTAAAGAGGAGAGTGGACGAGGAGTAAGAAACAAGGTTAGAAGAAAGTATTTAGGAGAGAAGCAAAATATTTTTAAAAATTATAAATATGGCATGGAGAGGGAGAGAAGAGCAGGTCGAAAGACTGAGAAAAGAAGGTGGTGAGTTGGTTCAAGGTAAAAAGGAGATGGGAGAGAGATGGTGAAAATATTTTAATGAATTGCTAAATGAGGACATTCTTGAGGGAAGTAGCGGGGAATAATGGGGAGGTGGTGTTAGGAGAAGAGGAGTAGAATATTAATAGGGAGAAAGTAGGAAAGTAAATGTGGACATGGAAGGAACATATGAAATATGATAAGGGAGGGAGCTGGAGGTGTGATTGGCTGGTTAGTTACATTGTTTAATGTGTATTGGAGTGAAAGAAGAGTACATCTGGAATGCCATGATATTTGTTTAGTGCCTATATTTAAAGGGAAAGGAGATAAGATGGTACGTCAGAATTATAAGTGAATAAGCCTGTTGAATATAGTAGATAAGATTTATGGGAGGATACTAATGTCGAGAATAAAAGAATACACAAGAGGAATAATAAGTGAAGAACATGACGGCATTAGAAAGAGTAGGGGATGCGTGGACCAGGTTTTCACACTGAGAATGGTTGGTGGAAGATTGCGTGAAAAATATAAAGTAGGATTAACATATTTTATAGACTTGGAGAAAGCATATGTTTAGCATATGATAAAATTTGTAGAAAGAAATTGTTTGAGGTACTAAGGGAGGGGGAGTGAGAGTGAAATTTTTGAAAGGGATCAAATCCTTCTATAAAAATTGTAGAACGAGGATGAGAGTGGATAGGGAATCGACGGAATGATATAAAATACGAGTTGGGTTGAGTACGGTTATGTTTTGTCGCCTGGTTGTATAATATATTGATGAATATAGTTGTTATGGGAATGGATAGGGATAGGAAAGGATGTTAGATAGAAAAGTATGGAAGGTTAATGGGAAATAAATATTTTTTGGTTTGTGGATGATTCGGTTTTGTTGGTGGAGCAGGTGGGAGAAGTTAAATACGTTAGTGAGGTTGCTTGTAAGAGCAATGGAATGAGAGTAAATCCAACAAAAACCAAAGTAATATGAGCTTGTTGCGTTAATGAGGTGGTAAGAATAAAGGAATGAGGGGAGGAGGTCGAGCTAAAAAGCAGTGAGAAATTTGAGGAGGTAGAAGAGTTCAAATATCTGAGAGTGGTAGTGGTGGAAAAAGGGAGGATGGAAAGAGAAATGAAGAATAGAGTGATGGAGGGAATGAAAGTCATAGGGATGATTGAAGGAGACATGGAAGAATGGAGTATACCGAAGGAAATAAAGGTAAGAATGTTTGAGATGCGGTAATGTACTGTATGTTTGTGAATCATGGATAGTGGATGTTCAGAAGAGAAAAAGATTGGTGGTTTTTGAGATGAAGGGATTGAGAGTGATATGTGGTTTGAGGAAGGTAGATAGGATCAGGAATGAAAGAATAAAGGACATGTGTAGATAGAGAAGGGAAATAGCGGGCAGAGCTAAAGAAGGATAATTAAGATGGGTTGAACATATGCATAGGATTATGAGTAGAGTGGTGAGATTGGTGGTGAAGGGGGAAGGCCAAAGTGGAGATGGATCGATGGGAAGAGGAAGATTTTCAGGTGGAGAAGTCTGAATGTGGAATAGGGCAGGAGAGTTGTGGAAGACAGAGTGAGCTGGATGGCGATAGTGAAGGTGATTGGGAGGTAGGAAGGCATTGAAGACGACCATGTTTTCTCTGCCCTTATTTGAAATACGAAAAAGATCTGAGGTCAGTAGCTCCAAGGCCATCCTTCTTGAATCTATCAACTGCTGTTGGGAGGGACGTCTTTCAAATTGAAAGGAGAAATGAAGGGTGGAGTCATCGGCATAGGAGTGCATAGGAGACGAAGTAATAGAGAGAAGGTCATTGATGAAAATTAGAAAAATAGTTGAAGAAATGACATCCTTGAGGAACACCACTATTTATAGATTTATAGAAAGAACGGTGGCCGTCTACAACAGCTGCTATAGAACGACCAGAAAGGGAATTAGAGAGAAGGTTACAGAGAGAAGGATAGATTCCGAAAGAGGGAAGTTTGGAAATCAAAGCTTTGTGCCAGACTCTATCGAAAGCTTTCGATATGTCTAGCGCCACATCAAAAGATTCACCGAAACCCCTAAGAGTGGAGGACCAAGAGTAAGAAAGTAGGGAAAGAAGATCACCATAGAACGTTCTTTACGAAAGCCATACTGGCGATCAGAGATAAGATTAGAAGAATTGAGATGTTTCCAAATCTTCCTGTTAAGGATAGATTCGAAAATTTTAGAAAGAACGGAGGTTAAAGAAATAGGACGATAGTTAGAGGGCTGAGAGGGTTCCCCTTCTTCGGCACAGGCTGAATGAGAGCACGTTTCCAGCAAGAAGAGAAGGTAGAAGTAGAAAGACAAAGACGAAATTGTTTACCAAGGCAGGGTGCAAGCTCGGAAGCACAAGTTTTGAGAACCACAGGAGGAATACCATCAGGACCATACGCCTTCTTAGTGTTAAGCTCAGAGAGAGCAGAAATGACATCTTTAAAAGAAATTACAATGTTAGGCATAAATGAGTTGGATGGGGTTGAAGGAGGAGAATAGCTCCGGAATCGTCTAAGGTAGAGTTTGAGGCAAAAGTATGAGCGAGTAGTTCAGCTTTAGTAGAAGGTAAAATGGCAGTTGTGCCATCAGAAGAGACTAGAGGAGGGAAAGAGGAAGAAGCAAAGTTAGAGTTAACATTTTTTGCAAAATGCCAGAAAGGTTGAGAGGAATAAGAGGCAGAAAGATTTTTGCATTTGCGGCAGAGAAAAGAGTTTTTGGTATCTAGAAGAATAGATTTTGCACTATTCCGGTATGAAATATAAATTGAATGAGGTTCAGGAGTTTGAAGACGATGATAAACTCTGACGGCATCATCCCTACGGCAGATAGCAAGAGAACAAGTAGTTAAACCAAGGTTTGTTAGGTTTAGTAGAAGGGAAAGAATATAGAATGTACGCCTCCATGCCAGAGAGAATGCGCTCTGCACACTCCGAGGGACCCCTCCCACGAAAGCAATAATCATTCCATGGGAAATCAGAAAAGTACAACCGCAAGTCAGACCAGTTAGCAGCACCGAAGTGCCAGAAACGTCTCCATCGCCGAAGGCTGGGGCCGTTCTTGCGGAAGACTTGAAGAGACAGAACAAGATACGGAGATAAGAAGGTGATCGGATGAACCCAGGGGAGGAAAGAGTTTAACAGTATAAGGAGAAGGATAAGAAGTAAGGAAAAGATCAAGTATGTTGGGTTCATCACCAAGACGGTCAGGGATACGGGTAGGGAGTTGCACAACTGCTCAAGGTTGTTCTGGATACAAAAGTTGTAGGCGAGTTTACCGGCTGGACCATGAAAAAATAGATGAAAGCCATTGGCGGTGGTGAACATTGAAATCACCTAAAAAGATGATTTCAGGGAGAAAGGAGAAGAAGACAGAATGTGCTCTATTTTGAGTTTAAATAGTCGAAGAATTTTGGATAGTCAGTAGAATTAGGAGATAAATAAACAGAACAAATAAATTTAGTAGTAGAATTGCAAGAGAGCTTTAGCCTTAAAGTAGAGAATTCAGGAGACTCCAAATTAAAGACACAAGAGCAAATAACATCGTTGCGCACATATGCGCAACAACCGCCTTTGGTTGAAAATTGAAGATAAACACAGTAGGAGGTAACAGAATAAGGCTTGCTGTCAGCACAATCAAGCACCTGAGTTTCGGTTAGAAAACAAGAGATGAGGTTTAGAAGAAGAGAGATGGTGTTCGACAAAGGGAAATTAGGAAAAAAACCGCGAATGTTACAGAAATTAATGAAAAAGAAGACCGTGCACCGGGGCAAGCCGGACGCCGGGTCATGGCGGCACCATCCCCATCATCGGAGGCCGCCAACTCCCAAGTGATGATGGGGTGAGGGTGGAGGTTGAGGGGCATTCTTTGGATGCCGCCCCTCGAAGTATCTCCGAGGTGGCTCTGATTTTTGACATTTTTTTTATTATGTTTTATAAAGGTAATGTAAGAGTAAGCGCTTGTAAATATGTGGAAACATGTGAAGAGGTAGTGGGAGCATAGACACCCCAGTATGAGGTGAAGGAACACTAGAGACTCTCTGAGAATTTAAAACGCAAAAAGGAACGAACC
Organism: Armadillidium nasatum; assembly: GCA_009176605.1. NCBI lineage: Eukaryota > Metazoa > Arthropoda > Malacostraca > Isopoda > Armadillidiidae > Armadillidium > Armadillidium nasatum. The sequence continues at coordinate 90,107 of SEYY01000507.1, read as the reverse complement.
AAAGGGCAACGGAGTGAAACAGAATGGTCTAGCCCATCCTATCACTCCGAGGGTTAACGGCGCTACGTACTCCCCCTATATATATATATATATATATATATATATATATATATATATATATATATATATATATATATATATATATATATATATATATATATATATATATATATTTCAGTATAAAAACCCAGGAAATCCTTTAGCTCATTACGATGGCACAGCAGAAGAAATTCTTCAACAACTTGGAAGTAAAGTAGATATGCTAGTTGCTGGTGCTGGAACTGGTGGAACAATTACTGGAATCGCCCGTAAATTTAAAGAAAGGGTATGCTCTCTCTCTCTCTCTCTCTCTCTCTCTCTCTCTCTCTCTCTATATATATATATATATATATATATATATATATATATATATATATATATATATATATATATATATATATATATATATATATATATATATATATATATATATGGGGGTGAACCCACTTAAAGAGAACTTCTTGAAAAAGTGGAGTCTAAAAGTAGTTGAAGAGCGTTCTGATCGATCAAATAAGCCTAACGACAACCGGTTTTACTACCGGTTCGACTGCCTGAAAGTAAATGCTACCAACGTTTCCGTGATGTTAGAAACACGTGACAATATTTTTTTTCGATCGTGTGAATATTTTTACGCCTAAGCATTAAATAATTAATTAATGTTTAATTAAGTTTGATTCTTTTTAATTAAGACGAGTTTGCAGTTCACGTTCCTTTGGAGGTTTGCGCTCGCTGGGTCCTCTTGTTTAATAACCCCGATCGAATGAGACTCGCCTGCTTGCTAAAAATCATTTCCATCCACGTATATATATATATATATATATATATATATATATATATATATATATATATATATATATATATATATATATATATATATATATATATATATATATATATATATATATATATATACAGTAACTGGTTTCTTGTTCCGGTATTCCATACTTCAATGTCACCTAACTGTAAAGAGAAAGCATTAACCTTGACCACATCATACCTTCCAAAAAAAATTTTTTTTAAATATTTCCATTTCTCTTTATGATAAAAAACCGGTTTACCTTTTTTTCAACAAAAAAAAATAAATAAATAAAAATAAGGTGTACCTTTTCAAAACACCATGCACGTTCTAAAAACATTAGACTTAATTTGAAAATCATGTTTTGTAGGGTTTTAGCCTACTTCTAGATAATTAAGTTGATCACTCGAAGTGTCCCAAGGTCTCCTTGATCCTGTATTTGGTTACTGCCATCTCAGATGACCAATATGTTAAAATATACCTTTCTCAGGTTTTTTAAAATGATCGATTCTTGAAGCTATCTAAATGAATAATTAGTAGCTATAACCTTATAGAATAAAAAGTAAACACCTGTTTTAAAACTTTCTAATTTCATGCGTATATAAAGGGATACGGGCCAGCTTGAAAATGTTAGTGCAATAAATACGTTAAACCTGTGAAAACAACTGGTTGTAAACTTCAGCGCAAGCTCTGAAAAAATTGTCTCTCCTTGAACAAGAAATTCATCTTCAGTAGTTTCAACTTATTTTCTTGTGAGTATTTTCTTTTTCAGGTATGTATGTATTATTATTATTATTATTATTATTATTATTATTATTATTATTATTATTATTATATATATATATATATATATATATATATATATATATATATATATATATATATATATATATATATATATATATATATATATATATATATATATATATATATATATAGATTATATAGATTATATATAGAAGAAATTATAATTCTAGGCATAAATGAGTTGGAGGGGGTTGAAGGAGAAGGAACAGCTCCGGAATCGTCTAAGGTTGAATTAGAAGCAAAAGTTTGAGTCAAGAGTTCAGCTTTAGAAGAAGGCAAAACGGCAGTTGTACCGTCAGAAGATACTAGAGGAGGGAAAGAGTAAGAAGCAAAGTTAGAGTTAACATTTTTTGCAAAATGTCAGCAAGGGCGTGAGGAAGTAGAACCAGAAAGAATGTTGCATCTTCTACCGAGAAATTAGTTTTTAGTGTTACGAAGGATAGATTTTGCACGATTCCGGGAAGAAATATAAGTTGGATGAAATTCAGGAGTTTGAAGACGACGGTAATCCCTGAAGGCAGCATCCCTGTGGCGGATAGCACGAGAATAAGCAGAGTTAAACCAAGGTTTGTTAGGTTTAGTAGAAGGGAAAGAATATGGAATGTACGCCTCCATGCCAGAGAGAATCACCTGTGTTATATATATATATATATATATATATATATATATATATATATATATATATATATATATATATATATATATATATATATATATATATATATATATATATATATATATATTTTAAAGAATTTTTATGTGATGTAATAAATAAAATAGGTAAGGATGTTTTCTAAATAATATAATAGCTCTGATGTAACGTCCTTTAATATATCTACATCTTATGTTAAATCAAATCTTAATAATTAGTTCTAACTTATAATATATATAAATCATAAGGTAGCGTGATCGTGGTCGAGACGAGAACTCTCTTTGGAGGAAGTTTCGCTGAGTTCCAACCTGTTATATATATGAATCGATGTAGATGCATCTTAAATTTATATATGATTAAATTATCTTCTATTTGTAGTTATTCTTTTAAAGATCTTCATGAAGTTATTGTCTTGTGAGGCTTTCTTCTTTTTGATGGATCTTTACTCATAAGAGGAACTAGGTATGAAGCGTCCCTTCGCCTAATAGCTAAAGAGAGTATCATAATTCATTCTGATCCTCTGTTTTCGTTCCCTTCGCCTTATAGCTAAAGAGAGTATCTTAGTTCTTCTGATCTTCTGTTTTCATCCCTTCGCCTTATAGCTAAGGAGAATATCTTAGTTCTTCTGATACATTCTTGTTGTTGTCTAATATGCGGCCTCTAAACAATTGAATTCCTTAATAAATTCTCGATCTTTTATCTTTTCAAATTTTAACCTTACTACGAGAATTAAATTTTCACTTTTAAAAAATCCGAAAAATAAGTTTAACAGAATTAAAGATTTTGAAGCTATTTATGAATGAAAATAAAATATTATTTTCATTCACAAATTCACACGATACATTTTTAAGAAAGACTCAGAGAAAGTTCACTTTCATATAAAAACTGAACTTTTACAATATATATATATATTTTTTTTTTTTTTTTTTTTTTTTTTTTTACAGAACGCCACCGCTCACGGGCAGAGCCCTTTTCAAGGAGGGGGCACACACATAGAGACAAAACACATGCAAACGCACACACCTAACGCACAGCCCTCAGGTGGGCGCAGACGGAAGCCTTGAAGAGTGGAAGGTTAAATACAGAAGGAAAAATAGATGAAGGTAGAGAGTTCCACAGAATAGAGGTGGCTGGAAAGAAAGAGGTACCACAACGGGCTAGCCTGGGATTTCCCACTTCCACACAAAATTGGTGCGAAAGCAGGGCACCCCTTGTGCAACGAGGACGACGCAATGGAGGAGGAATGCGAGAGGCCAATTCTCTCGAGCACCTGCCATTGTAGTACCTGTAGAAAAGAGATAGCGCGCCAACGTCACGTCGCAGAGACAGAGGTCAAGAGAGTTTGAAAGTAGGGACAGTTAATTAATCTTTTAGCTTTTGACTCAACCCTATCCAGAAGAGAGGAGGAGCCGGAGCCCCCCAAATGTGAGAACAGTACTCCATACAAGGGCGAATAAGACCCTTATATATTTGGAGTAACTGTTCAGAAGAGAAAAATTCTCGCAATCTGAACAGAACTCCCAGCTTTTTAGAGGCCGCTTTAGCAACCATTGTGATATGTGGTTTCCAAGATAGTTTGTTGTTTATGTTTAGACCAAGAATGTTAATGTTATTTACAGGTGAGACGGAGAGCCATCGAAGAGGATAGGAAAGTTAGGAGGTGTTTTTGAGAGGGAGATGTGAAGAAGTTGAGTTTTTAAAGAGTTGAATTTCACAAGGTTGCTATGACCCCACCGGGAAATCCCATCCAGATCGGCAAGAATAGAATTGGAAAGTTGAAGACGAGAAGCAACTCTAGAAGCAAAAGAGGGAGCAGATTTGAAATGAGTAGAAGAATGCAGAGTTGAATCATCAGCATAAGAGTGAACAGAGTTAGAAGTGCAGTGGAGAAGATCGTTAATGAAAAGTAAGAATAAGGTTGGAGATAAAACAGAACCCTGAGGAACACCACAGTTGACAGAAAAGGAGGAAGAGGTCGCTCCATCTACAACTGCCGAAATGGAAACGATCTGAGAGAAAACTAGACAATAGTAAGCAAAGAGAAGGAGGAAACCCAAAGGAGGGGAGCTTGGAGAGCAGTGACGCATGCCACACCCGGTCAAAAGCCTTGGATATGTCAAGCGCCACCACACAAGACTCCCCAAAGTCCCTAAGGCAGAAGACCATAGATCAGTAAGATAGGAAAGTATGTCACCAGTTGACCTCGAGCGTCGAAAGCCATACTGGTGATCAGAAAGAAGAGAATGAGACTCCAGATGATCCAGGAAATGAGAGTTGAGAAGAGTTTCAAAAATTTTAGATAGAACACAGGTGAGAGCTATAGGTCGATAGTTAGAAGGGTCAGAGCGACTACCTTTTTTCGGGATCGGTTGAACAAACGCACGCTTCCAGCATTGAGGAAAAGTATTAGTATTAAGGCATAGAGAGTAGAGCTGAACGAGGACAGGCGCTAACTCGGAAGCACACTCCCTCAGAACACGAGGGGGAATGCCATCCGGGCCACTGGCCTTCCTGACGTTCATAGATTTCAGGATCCCATGCACCTGATCATGAGTAATTACAGGCAGAGGCATGGGACACCTGAGAGGAGAAGGATTAGGAGGAGGGATGCCAGAATCGAGCAGGGTGGAATTAGATGAAAAAAGGAGGCCGAAGAGATTAGCCTTTTCAGAAGGAGTATTAGCAACAGAACCATCAGAGCGAATAAGAGGAGGAAAGGCAGATTTACAGAAGTTGTTAGAGATATTTTTGACAAGAGGCCAGAAATTTTTATCAGTAGGAGAGCCATGGAGGTCAGCGCACTCCTTTTTATGAAAGTACGCTTAGCCCGTCGAAGAACATCCCTGCAACGATTCCGAGCTGAATGAAAATTAGCAAGAGTGATAGGAGAAGGAGAGTTTTTCCAATCACGATAAGCAATGTCTCTAACCGCGAAGGGCAAGAGAACAGCCGTCATCGAACCATGGATTTTGAGGAGAAAAAAGATTTAGTTGAAGATGGAATGAATCTGCCCATCCCATCAAGGATTACGGCCCTACTTTTCAGCAGAGACAGAAGCGTCCCCCGAGACAAAGCAAGATTCACTCCAATGATAGTTAGCAAAGAAGCGGCGCATTGCCCCCCAATTAGCCCGATTAAAGTGCCAGAAAGTACGTTTAGGGCATGGTGGAGCTGTTGGAGAGAAAGCATTATAACTATTAATATATAATATATAAATATATATAATATATATATATATATATATATATATATATTATATATATATATATATATATTATATATTATATATATATATATATATAATATATATATTATATAGAGAGAGAGAGAGAGAGAGAGAGAAGAGAGAGAGAGAGAGAGAGAGAGAGAGAGAGATTCTTGCTGTTAAAATCAGCTATCTAAATGATGATTATTATTATTATTATTATTATTATTATTATTATTATTATTATTATTATAATAGTATTAAAGTTAACGAATTTTGATTGAAGATAGCCATAATGTATTCCTGACTTTACCAGTAGAGTACATGTAAGTTTGAGCATTGTAGTTAAGTCGGATGTCGGAGAGTTGACCAGAGAAGAGACTGTGTAGGTAGTCGTATCGCACGAGCTCTTCTCAAGGGAAGAGGTAGACCATATATATATATATATATATATATATATATATATATATATATATATATATATATATATATATATATATATATATATATATATATATATATATATATATATATATATATTTATTTAGCGATCAGAGGTAAGATTAGAAGCATTGAGATGTTTCCAAATCTTCCTGTTAAGGATAGATTCAAAAACTTTAGAAAGAACTAAGGTTAAAGAAATAGGATGATAGTTAAAGAGTTTCATTGTGTCTCCCTTCATCGGCACAGGCTGAATGAACCCATGTTTCCTGCAAGAAGGAAAGGTTAAAGAAGACAAAAGACTAATTAGTTTACCAAGAAAAGGGGCAAGCCCTGAAGCACAAGTTTTGAAAAAAGCAGGGGGAAATACCATCAGGACAATATGCATACTTGAAGTTAAGTTCTGAGAGAGCAGAAATGATATATTTAGAAGAAATTACAATATCAAGCGTAAATGAGTTGAAGAATGAGGAATAGCTCAGGCTTCGTCTAAGGGAGAGATATAGGTAAAACTTTGAGTGAAAAGTTTATCTTTAGTAGAAGGTAAAAAAAATGACAGTTGTTTCAACAGAAGGAACTAGAGGAGGGAAGAGGAAGAAGCAAAGTTAGAGTTGACATTTTCTGTAAATTGCCAGAAAGGCGAGATGATGAGAAACTAGAAAGATTTTTGTTTTTACAAATATATCAAAAAATTGTTTTAAATTTATTAAAAAAAATTTTTTTTGAAGTTGCTGTATATCGCCAAACTCAAGGCTATTCGACAAGTGTCACTTGAAAAGTCTTTTCCTCAGGAACCGCTTGGAATTAGGAAAAACTAATTACAGATTTGGATTCAGCATATATTTTGCTAAATAATTGATGAAAAATATTTTACCCACAAAAGTTAGTGTCCTTCCTTCGGAGGGTCCCACTTTGAGATTTTTTGAGTGGTTATATCTCAGTAACTATTTGGAATTATGAAAAACTAATTACACATCTGGACTTTGCCTATTATTTTCTATAAAACTGTGGCAATAAAATTTTAAAAATAAAAAAAAAAATCTTTGAGAGTGATTTGATGACAATTTGATGATCATTGACAGGTGTCACTTGAAAACTCTTTTTCTCAGAAACCGTTCGGAACTATAAAAAACTACGTACAGATTTGAAAT
>SEYY01000507.1:75516-78016 GCA_009176605.1 Armadillidium nasatum | reverse complement strand
AATTTAACCATTTATATATTAATGATGTAGATAGTAGAAATTTAGATAGCAATTATTTTAAGCAAAATTCGCATTTAAATTTTAATGTTTATTCTAATATTGATAACAATTATGACATTGATATTTCACCTCAAATTGATCCCACACACACTATATCCTTACAACCGCCACAACAAAAGCATCCACAAACCTCACAAACTCAGGTTCAACTTTCTCCTCATCCACACCAGAATGTTACAGTAACTTCTCACATTCCATCATCTTTACAACAATCTCACCAACAGCAACAACTAATCCAACAGTCTCATCAGTCACAGCAACAACAATCATCACTTCAACAGCATCACCCTCAATCACAAATGCATCATTATCAGCACTCTCCTCTTCCTTCACCTACATCACAATTACTTCAACATCAACAACAGAGCACATCATCTCAACCACATCAACAACCCTCTCAAACAAAGCATTCACAACAGCCATTACAATCAGACCAACCACACACACAACTTTTACCATCTTCATTACTCCCCATAAATACATCTATGGTTACACATGAAACTCTTGAAACCAACTCTATTCCATTTTCATTTAACACTATCTCTTCACATTTCAACACTCACCCCCTACCTTCACCTCCATCTCAAGACACAGCGGGTCCAACTTATTTCATCAAAGCAAAAATTACTTTCAACAATCACAACTTACCTCACAAATCATTTCTACTCGACACAGGTTCTAATGGCTCTTTATGTAAATTATCTGTCTTTCACAATCTCCAACATAAACTCAATACCCCCATATCACTAGGTAAATGTAATACACAACTTAAATCTATCACTGGTTCCACTTTTCCCCAACTTGGTACAATCACATTAGATATACACCTTGCAACATCTGTATTTCCAGTAACTTTTATGGTCGTACATGATTCACTCTGCTCTTTTCACTCAGACTTCCTCCTCGGCACAAATCTTTTCAGTAAAGCACCCATCTCTCTAGATCTCAAAAACTTTTTGCTTGTAATCGACACTGATAGCAACCCTACATTTCATCCTTTACTATCTCAATCACCCATTTCACATTCATCTCAAAAACAATTATCACCTCTCACACCCCCACAGCTACCAGCACACTATAGCTACTCAAACTCCACCCCTCACAACAATGAAATATTACCTTCAGAAACGTCTTCCACACTAAACACACCTTCAGTTGTCACTCCTGTTCACCCACATTCTCTCTCTCACACAAATACACTTACTCCACCTCTATACTCAGACGATATTTCAATCTCCCATAATCTTCTTATAGACTCTGACGTACAATATAATCTATATACCACTTCTACTATTGATATTCATCCTTATTCCAAAACAACTCTTTCTCTCAATGCATTATCTACTGCACATACAACTCCTTCCGATAATTTAGTTTTGGCAACTAACAACACTCACATAAATAACTATCTTTACGCTGGAAACATCTTGAGCACATGCACTAAAGGTCATATTTTAATAGATATCATAAATTTAAGCGCTTCCCCACAAACTCTACAAAAGAACACCCTCGTCTCCACTGCTAACCCCATCATACTTTTAGATGAACCAATACCCACAGCTCACACTTATCTCAACACTTCCACCAAAGGTCTCACTACATCCCAACTTACATCCACTTATAAAGAAATAATATCTTCCTCTATAAAGAATACTTCACAAGAAGATACTCTTTTGCATGATCCTGCTCTCTTTGATCGTCTATTACAGCTTCTTCTTTCATATAGTGATGTCATCGCTCTCGAAGATGATGAGGTCCCCATTTGCCCTTTACAAAAATTCTCCATTCAATTCAAACCAGAAACCCCTAAAGTACTATATCGCCCACAATACCGCCTTCCTCACAAATATCTAACACACATAGACGAGTGGGTCACCACCTCCCTTCAAAAAGGTTACATAAAACCAATCTCCTCTCCTCTCCACACAGCTCACCCCTCTTAGTCATTCCCAAAAAGAACTCCACACGCCCCAGAATTGTGGCAGATTATAGACATATCAATGCTCACACAGTCTTAGATCGCTACCCCCTCCCATGCATCACTGACCTCCTCAATACACTTGGAAAGAGCTCCCTCTTTACCTCAGTAGATCTCCTCGATGCTTATCACGCCCTCGAAATTGAGGAAGACACACAACCCTACCTGGCATTTCGAACTCCAAGAGGTCAGTATTGCCCCACTAGACTAAACTTTGGTCTTTCAAATGCTCCTCCCGTTTTTGCACGAACAATGGAACTCGCCCTCTCCCATCTCTTAGGAACTGCCTGTAGAGTTTTCCTTGATGATGTGTTAATAGTTGGTCACTCTATACACTCTCACTTCGAAAACATCACCAAAGTATTTGAAGCTTTTCGGAGAAACAATCTTCGCATCAAACTCTCCAAATGTCATTTTCTTAGAACAAGCGTCCTTTTTCTAGGCTTTCGCATTTCAAACAAG